>REGM01000038.1:1320719-1339475 GCA_004194415.1 Aurelia aurita
TTTAATGCATGTTTTCTGTGTCGATCTTCTCCGTTGTCCTGTCGATTTTGCATCTTCAGGAGGCTGCAGTCACTGATCCGTCCACTTCTCCAAGCGCCATGTTTTTTAAATTTGTTGTATGTTGTTCCTTAAAGCTCCTTCAAAGGGGAGTTCTGCTTCTTGATACCATTGGATAAATCCAAACACATTCCGCTTTTCCTACTACCCATGGACTGTCAAGGTGCTTGAAGCAGGGGTATAGGTGGATTGTAAGCTTTGTAAACACGAAACAAAATAGATCACTAATTTGAAGTTTATCTTCATAAGTGTGACTTTTTACAAAATTTGATGCGTAACAATATGTACAACAAGCATAGTGAACTATTATACATTATTTCTTAGATGGTATACAATAAGGCTCCACTTGCTAAGAAACCATAACAAAGTCAATCAAAAGAAGATGCTAGAAAATTATTTGTCAAAAATCAACTGTTCTTTCTTCACAGACCGAAATCCTTTATCGAACACGCTGCTGGGTATCTTTTAGACTGACGATATGAGTCTAAGTTTTGCTCCATTGGATTGAATTGTTATTTATTGTTATACTCATGTAATAAGTCTAGGTATCTTTTACAATTTACAGGTCTTCTTGAAAATTTAGAAGATTTTTAGGCAAATGATAATTTCTAATCATTAGGAAAAGTAAACGCAAGGATTAATTCAAAGAATTCAAGTGGATACTTTTTGATAAAACTTTGAGCGTTTGATTACGCAAGAAATTATTTGTTGGTTTCGCCAACCCGTTTAATATGGTCTCAACAATGTTTAGCTTGTGAAAAGCGAGATTCATTTTGAACTTTTAAAAGCAGCCTACAAAAATACTGCATATAAAGCGACAGATGGCCAAGTTAATATTGTTTAGCAAATATACACCAAAATGTTCATCAAAAAATAAAAAGAGTTTGCTCGTTACAAGGCAACGTTTATCTGCAAAGTAACAATTCGCTTTAATTGTAAAGAGGTGATCAAATTATCTCACTTGAAAGCAAAATATTCCCTATATTGTTAGCGGATCATTGCATTAAACCAGTAAATAAAGACTGCTAAATCAAATACTTGCTAATTTGACAACATATTCCAGCAAAGATTTCTCGTTACAAAGCAACCATTATCAGCAATATAACGCAATATAACAATTCGTTTGAATTAAAAAACGAGGTGATGAAATGATTTCATTTAGAAGAAACTTATTTGCTGTTGTTAGTGAATCACTAAATAAAAACCAGTAAACATAGACTACTAAATAAAATGATTTGCTATTTTGACAGAATATTCCACGTAAACTTTCTCCTTGATATTGGTTTCCAAACAATGGCGCCTTACTATTTACATTATATATATATACATACATATATATATATATTAAATTCGTTTGTCTACAAAGTCGTTGAATCTCGCCATCTTCTCGCTTACCTCAGAAGAATCTTTAAACACACTTTTGCTACTGGCATTGTTCGTATTCCCAGGGGGATTCTTCTTGTCTTTTGAGAACTCCTTTGGGGATGAATCCTTTTTTATCGTCTTCGATGATTTCGTTGGTGTTTTATTAGAGTCCTTTAAAATTTTTTGTGCATTTGCAGCAGATTCCAGAGAAGCAATTCGCACTTTGTCGTATTTCGATTGAACCTGTTTTGAGAGACATGAAAAGTTCCTTGATAGGCAGAAAGCAGAAATGTTCAAAATAATGGAACATGAGAACAGACGATTGCAATAAAGATGCCATCGGGGAATTTTTCACCATGATCCTTTTGGTTACATCCAGGGCCGTAGGAAGCAGCTGCAGATTGGGAGGGGGCTTTTGTTCTCAAAACAACTGAGAAAAATACATCTAATTTAAACTTGTGACGTAGCACCATTGTTGTCAAAATTATTGGGGGGCACGAGCCCCCCTGCCACCCCCTTCCTACGGGCTTGGTTACATCGTAATCAACCAAAAAAATCAATCAAAATTCTTTTAGACACGAAGGATCATGGTAAAAACTCCCTGATGCCATCTTTAGCGCAATCGTAGTTTAAAATGAATTCCCAAGGTGATATAAAAATTGTTTCCCATCGTCTCATAGTTCTGTAGCTAATAAAAACCAATGCCCTGCTTTGAAGAATTTCGTCAGGTTTTAGGTTTCTTTCATCCCAATGTGAAATGTCCTTCTTTTTTGCAAGTTTGAAATATCAAAACAAATTTGCTATTAATCTATATGTCGCAATATCCACATTTCGCCAGTTTATGACATCAAAATAATCAAGATGTGATAACAATTTTTGACATTAAATTGGCGCTTGAATCATTCCTATCTGCCTATTAATCTGTTGTATCGCTTTTCATCTTTTTCGATAAACTGCAAGATGCATTATAAAAAATAACATGACAATATAGCGTCGGAAATCCTAGCACGGAATAGATACATCGATAAAAGATACCCCCCCCCCCCTCCCCATGAACAGTAACGCACAAGTACACTTCAGGTAACCAGAAACTATGAGGTAGTTGTTCTTAAAGTAAATCAACGGAGTTAAAAGCAGCTTAGCTAGGGGGACTGGGTCAATCTAAATATAACCTATTGTATTTGATGTTCTCGGTTCTCGGTCGATGAAAACAATACGAACATAAGTGGCGCGTGTCATTCTGTTGTGTTATGTTTAGACTAGATCGCTATAGCTCCGTTCATTTACTTTAATTGTTTCTCCTAGCTGAAAATTGAAAATAGTGGTCAAAACTCACCACTTTAAGAAGCTTCTTGACTTCAGGAAATTGTCTTCGAATTTCAGGGTCGGTTTCATATCTTTGTAGAACAACACCTAAACAACAAAATAATATACTGGATGAGTCAAAAGTTGCTGCATTTCAAAACAAGAAAAATATAATTCTGCTACAAGTCTTATATCTGACTTCTGCTACAGCTTTGTTGCTGCTACAATTTATATCTGACTTCAACTTCTGCTACAAGTCTTTTTATCTGACTTCTGACTTCTGACTCCTGACTTATATCTGACTTCAACTTCTGCTACAAGTCTTGTATCTGACTTCTGACTCCTGACTTATACCTGACTTCAACTTCTGCTACAAGTCTTTTTATCTGACTTCTGACTCCTGACTTATACCTGACTTCAATTTCTGCTACAAGTCTTCTATCTGACTTCTCACGTGATATCTACTTTGAGATAGACCTTAATCCTATAGGATAGGGAGCACTTCATAAACAGCATACTTCTAATGAAATACAAGTGCACGAAATCTACCTAAGTTTTCCTCGATGACATTGGTCTCCTTCCTCATTTTTTCTAGTGCAGTGTTGACTTTATCCCCTTTTGTTGCATGGACTGATTTTGTTGGACGATTCTGCAAACATAAACAGAGAAAGTTTTTTTATATTCATTTAAAAATTTACAATACAAGATGCTATTAACACTACTTACAAACTACTTTACGATACTACAACAAAGATACCATAGAGGGCAAAAGGGTACGCCATGGCCACTACATAGGAAACTAATAGTTTGTTTCAAATTAGATTTCACATGAAAACGTCTTCGAATGAAAACAATTTAAGTGGCGTTGCAGTAAAGTTTGAACTAGCAACTGGGATGATTGTATAGTAAGCCCGGGGGCCGAGGAAGGGGGGCGGGTATTTGATATATTTTGGGTACTGATACGCCGCCCAACAAGGTTATACTTTTTCAAGATTTTAGTATAAACATGGATGTTGTTTGCTTAAAATTGATATAAATAAGGTTCTTGTCTTGCGTTTCATTGTCTTGAGGCTGCAATGTTAGCAAATATGATTAAGAATTTTAGATATAATGTACGGTTAGAAGAGGGCCTAACTACTCCAAGAAAACAGACATCTATTTGGTCTTTTCCGCTTTTTTATTTTTCTTCCAGTGCTGATTAATTTTTTAATAGTTTCGCCCGCTGGGCATCTTCAGAGCAACTGATTAATTTGAAGTATCAACCTCTATTTATAGTAAACTGGAGGCGGACGCAAAGAAACAGACAAATTTCTGGCACACTGAGGCCTTTCGAGCCTTCGTTCTCCTCAGAGTGTGACTTTACACTCTGATGAGAACGTAGGTGCGAAAGGCCTCAGTGTGCCAGAAATTAATCTGTTTCTTTGCGTCCGCCTCCTCCATAGTATATAATTTTTAGTAACCACATTTAGTATCAAGTTTATAGTAAACTGTATGTACATATAAGGTTAATTAGTTTAAACATATCGTTTTGTCCTTACTAGGTAAACAAGTAGATGTTGTTGTTGTTGTTGCTGTTGTTGTTGTTGTTGGCTTCGTTCTTCTTATTTGCTTTTCCGTTTTTGTTCTTGCTAGGTTTGTTTCTTGTATTATAGTGCTGTTATGCTTTGTTAATTTTGGTTAAGAATTTCAGGATTGTTTTGGAAACATTCTGAATCAAAAGAATCTTTTTACAAAGATTCATAACCTGACAACGATATGGTTGATTTTAAGACAAAACCTCCTCCGCAGAGGCATTAAGCCTAACAGACTCAGAAGAACAGCCCCCAGCCCCCAGAGGCCCCAGCAGATCGCCGTTTACCATCGCGATTCTAAACACCCAGGTCAATAGCTAACTGAAAATGCCCATCACAATTTCTCCGGGCTCGGGTGGTACTTGCCGTAACCACAGCCTAGTCTACTAAATTTCCGATGCCTGTTTAGAAACGACCGTCCAACAAACGTCTAAATGTTTTCTAACTAAATGAGTAGAAGACTGCAAGGGGGAAAAAGTGTTCAAGAAAAGGCTGAGTACATACTTTATCGTGTCGAGTATATGTCTCCCGATCAGATTCTTTCTCATTTGGATCACTAAATACAAGTGGATGCTGTAATGCGTGCTTCAGTGCTTTGACATTGCCTCTGATATCATTCTCAGTAGGTGTTTCAAGATCATCAATAGGCCCTTCGATCTGGAGGAGCTCTTCATATCCTTTGTACCTCTTTTCAGTTATGGTAAGATTTTTGAATAGATCATTTTCATTTTCATTTCCGGAAATAGGCTCTGGTGGTGTTGTCTCTTTTTGTGGAACTTCCTGGGGAGTAGTATCATCCATATTTTCACCAGCCACATCAACCTTGAACAAAACGGAAATAAACTTAACAGTGAGGTAGCCTTAGAGCATCACGTGAGCCTGATCTCAGGCCAGAAACCACTTAGAAGGCTTCGCAGCGCCCTCTTCGTGACTTACAGAGGCTATTATGTTTTATTGAGCGCTGATGGACCACGGAATAGACTTGGAGCAAGTCTTTAAACCACTAAGATCTGAAATAATGTAGAAATAAGAACGAAATCATATGGTCATCTAAAATTAGCCAATCAAAATGCTAACTTTGGTAAAGGCGCGGCTGAGGAAAGAGGGTGTAAAGAGTAAGGGTTGCAGTGCCATTTTATAAATGTTAGGCAACAAGCCCGACATACTCTATTGCTCTTCATGAAGTGTCAGATATTGAAAACTATACGTTCTACAAAGCTACAATCCTGTACTTTCATGAACAATACAGATAGATTGTTCCAACATACTTTTTCGACCTTTGCTCAAACATTTTTTCATGACTTGGAAAACTTTGCTCGAATTTCAAATTCCGGTAGAGGGGGTGCTGAAGCCCAAAATCCGATTCTAAATGAGATTCTAAGATCGATGAAGAATACATCACTTCGTATCAGACATGAATCGTTGAGATTCGCCCGTGCCGAAGAACAGAATTGCAGTTTATATGCATGATAAACATTGCTTTTGTATGCTTTGATTAAATCTTCATACCTGTGTAAGGAAGACTCCATCTGCAGTCTCCTCCCTGCCAGCTTTCTCAATCTCTTCTCTTGCTGGTTCAGAAGTCTCATCTCTCTCAAAAAACTGATCTGCAGCGACCGTATGTGGTCTATCCTTGTCACTCATAGTCAAAAATTGCACAGCAGTTTGCCTTGAGGGTGCACTGTAGCTGTCTCTCGTACCCTTCGTGCTAGTTTTATCTGAATCTAGCTTGATTGGGGGTAACGGCTGTCCATATAACGAACCATTCTGCAATGCGGCTTCGTAGCTCTCAAACTCGAGCATTAGCATGTTTTTCCTCCGCATTGGTGGCATGAAGTCATCTACCTTATGATAACGTACTGCTGGCGTAATTGCAGGGGCTACAGCGGGTTTTGTTGCTTTCTTTGCTTCTTTCCTGCAAGAACAAAACTGGTTTGAAGAATTCACGCTTTGCTATGTTTAGCACTTATAAGAGTGAAAGCAATGCAACATAGGATGAAAAATTCAGTAAATTATTAATTATTTTTGCTTCATAATGGCGTTCTTTTGATCCTTTTGGTCCAAAATTGCTGACGTAGTAAAGGTAATTTGGACAAAACATTTTGGGACAAAATATTGTCCAGACCTTTCACAATCCGAAACTTTTGGATATAGTGTATGTAGCTTGTTAGTTACGTGCTTTCAATGTCTCAGGACTCTGGATAATCTTTCCTTTCTCCTGAGTCGTATTGTGTATACTACGGACTATTTGATAAAGTATACAGTTTGGTAGCCTGTGTGCAGACCAAACCCCTTAAGGTATAGTCAGCGCAGTGGAGCTCAATTTTGTGTAGTGCGTCCGTCAACATTTCATTTCAATGGACAGTCTGAATGAGCCTTTGTACTTGGCGTCTTTCATTGTTTGCGTAAGGGTACTTTCCAGCGTATTGTCTTATTGATAATGTTTGCTTGGTAAACAAAGCGATACCTCAGCTGTTATCACATGATATCGGTTATCAAATCTGATTGCTTCTTTGATTTCAGGGAAAGCGAGGTTATTGGCTAATACAACAATCAGTTCTCTTTTGTTATCAATATTGCGAAATAAATTCTGACGCACGCACTACACGAAATTGAGCTCCACTGCGCAGACTATACCTTTCCTGAGGGGGTATAGTCTGCAGGCAGGGTGACAGTTTGGTAGGATAGGACGAACAGTTGCATAAGAAGCATACAAATATGAAGCATAAAAAGAAAATTTTACCTATGTAGAGTGATTCCACACAGTTTAGTGAGATGGTAGTGCAACAAAGGTGGAGCTCCTTTACAGTTTTTCGTTACTGGATTTTCCCATATATTCACGTCCATCAGATTAGGCCAAGCAGCAAGTGGCAACAACGCTTCTTCATCAGTGATATCATTGTACGAAATGTCTAGCTTTTCAAGACTTTGGAATGGGCATTCGGATTCCTTTCCAGTCAAATCGAAATCTGAAGAAAGAAGAAGAATATGATTTTTGACTCACGGAGTCCAAAGTACGAAGTGAAGCCTATCGGATGGTAGGTAAATTCCGTGTCTCATAAATTTTTATACCCCATTCACACTTGCAAGTTAAACCAGCTTAAACTAAACCATGAATTTGATTGGTTGAAATCTAACCTGGTTTAAATAAAGCTGGCTTAACTGTGTCAGTGTGAATGCGGTATTAGAAGCAAGGATGTAGGAAGCAGTTCTCACTTGAGGGGGACACAGCTCCCAGAAGGGCTAGTTTTTTAGGACTGAGGGATTTAAAAAAGGCTGAGAAAAAAGAGCACTTTCGAAAACTTGGGGGCACAGTGCCCGGGACGACTGCACTTTAGTGGACCAGATTTATGTCATATCTCTCAGGCACGAATTTGACTAAATACCCTACCAACCCTAACTTAACCCTACCTTACCCTAACTAAAACCCCTTTTTCAAAACCTAACCCTAACTCTTACCCCATGACACATAACCTGCCGAGATTGAAAGCTGGTCCACTAAAGTGCAGACTAGCGCAGTGACCCTGCACCCCCTGGCTCCTACACCTATGTTCAGAGGAAATAACGTCCTTTGAGGATTTGGCATGTTTCAAGGCAATGGGAAATAAAATTTTCGGCACCAAAGACATCAAACTATCGTTCAAACAATTACTCTCATATAAGCAGCCTTCGATACTGCATCATTTTATTTTCAGGAACCAATTATAGATGACCGATCCTATTTTGAACTTTTCAAAGCGCCGCAAGGCAGTTTAGGGCATATAGACTACTACAATCATGGACAAAAATTATGAGACAAAATCAAGATTTCCAGAATTCTGCCCCCTTCCCCCTTTCTTCAATGTTAGAAGCACCGCAGAGTCTCCAGCGGGTCATAGTCAAATCTACCCGTGTCGTTGATGTGATTGGTTGAAAATTAACTATTAGGATAGAAAGTTTGTTTGATTGATTAATTGATTAATTCATTGATTGTTTTATTGATGAAATAGACTGAGGCAAAGTTTGCCTATGTTATCCTCATTGATATACAAATTACAACCCTAAGAATTATAAGATTTTCTCTGACGGTAAAAACCACATGGAGCTTATAAAACGAGCACTGGTACGTCCCAACCCTATGCAGCAGCCTCAATGCAGAAGACATGATTGCTAACAACTAGATCACCTATAGGGTCGCTTAAGTAGACCAACATACAGGTGGCAACAACAACAACAACAACAACAACAACAACAACAACATAAGTAGACCAACAACAACTAGACTAACATAAGGGGTCGCGGACTCGATTAGCGCTTAGATACTTCTGCGATCCCAGCGCTTGGCGCTAAAAAGCCGCAACTTCAACACCTACCATAGTATGCTTATAATGAGGTAGGCTACCGCTCAAAGAAACCCTCCTGCTTTGGCAATGTCCCAAAGAGCCTGTGCTCCCCATGAGCCTTTGCACGCAAGCGAACCGTTTAAACATCATAAAAACCGCAATCTACTCACTTTGAACACACTATTGGGAACATAAATAACTGCAAGGAACAAAGTTTCCTGATCCTTAAAATATTTTCAGGAATGTCTAATGTTGCTGCAGCTTAAAAGCGATTTCATAGCAACGTTCATTTGAAGATTGAAAAGACAACAGAGCCTCCTGATTGCTAGGCTAAAATCGTTTTCATACAGTACGAAAGTTGCTGTGAGATCGCAAAGGATCTTGGGGAGTACAGGGTCCTTAAATCATAAACATTATCCGAAATACTTAATTAGACCATTTAGGGTGTGTTTGATTGGTAATTCCAAACCTACCAGATTCTGAAAACAGTAGACTTCGCAGAGACGGAAATATAATTCCCAATCAAACACAAAAATCTTAAAAACAGCAGGTTTGGGATTCACCATTGAGATTCGCTAATGAAAACAAGAATCTCTCTAAAGTCTGCCAAACCTTCTGCCTTTTGGAGCAGAAGGTTCAGAAGGCCTTCCAAACCTACCAAAGCTACCTTTTTGAGAATTTCGGAGCCAATCAAACACAAATTCCGTGTCTACCAAGTCTACATTTTTCAGAATTGGTACCAATCAAACACACCCTTAGAAATTGAAAGATACTATCGTCAACATACCCATTGGCTCATCCACATTATCACTAGTCCATTCTTTGCCATCACGTTCCCCATGAACTGTATCCAGCTCCAAGTTAAGCTCTGCACCCAAATCGAGGTTAAGGTCCATTGGCGCGACAACTTCCAGAGAGCCTATTTCGTGGCTTTCGATTTTCTCAACTGACAAACCTTCAATTTTAAAATCAAAGATTTCATCATCTTCTATTTTAGGGGAATTTTCTTTCTGTCTTACATCCTCTTGGAGGTTAATTTCTCCAGGATTGTGTTCTATTTTCTTCTTTTTTACCTTCGCTTTTCCGTCATATTTGTCGTCTTTTAGCGAAAAATTGGTTGGTTTCGTTGGTCGGGAATCAAGCAATCGGAGGTGTGGCACACATTGTAGGTTATTCTTTGCAAGGTTTAGTAAACGGAGTCTAGAATTTTGAAAAAAGACAAGCTAAATGATAAAGTATATTAAATAAAAGTCTTAATAAAACTGAGCAAAAAACATACTTAAAAACATACATCACAAGATAAAATCCGATAAAGAGAAATTTAATTTTACAAAATGCCAGAAGGTTGTACGAAGTTTTGACAGTCTACGAGAGCCAATGTTTCTAACTTTTCATTTTGGATTTGAGCAAGCGTTTGTCTCCCTGTATGGGGTACTCCCATTGAAAGTTGACTAGATGATGTTCCACCCAGGTTTTCTAAAGCAACCCATGTCTACTGTCCAACTTTAGCCCCATGACCCACGCATGTATAGGAAGGACTCACTTTTTAGCGATTTAACATCTATTTTAAATAATACAACCCATGTACAGGGATTTTGTACGAAAATAGATCCATATGTTGGTTAATTTCTGGCAGAAAATTCAGCCCATTTGAGCGGCACATCTAGTATTTTGAACAATCTGACGTATTCTTTGTTATAATTTGTTGCAGATATGGGCATGGTTGCAAAACATCTGTTAAGCCACAGGGTACTGAGGAGTACAAATCAAAACTGATCAAAACCAAACATGAACCAACGATCGCAAAGCATGCTGGTCAATATAAGCCCTTTAAATTTCTGCAACTTGTCACTTTCCTGTAAATTTTAACAGTAGATTCATAACCCTTATAGCAACTTCAATGTTTTGGTCGGGTTACGTTGGGGGTTTCAATGAGCTAAATTACTAACAAACTCAAAACAAGTATTTATGCTGTCTTGTGTAATTTTCGACAAAATATAGAAGATCGTCTGCTATGGATAACATGATGAAATCCACTTACTTTCTCAGACCAGCAAGACTTGAAAAGGCAGACATATCTTCAAGTTCATTCTCATCGAGGTAAAGTATTTCTAGCATAGCAAATCTTCGCTTTGAATTTACAATGTATTCATTCCTGCAAAGATGCAAAGAGTTGAAAACACGTTTGAAAGAAATAATTCACCATCCAACATTTATCAACGACCGGGTTTCTTTCTGTGATTTGTGACTAGACTGACGACGTGATTCCTTGCATTCGTTCAATGTTTTTAATCTGTTTTTATTTTCTCTCATACAAGTTTGAAGCCTTACCTATCATTCAATTCAATGCCGAAAACTGAGACTCGTGTTATCAGTCTAATTTGTGACCAAACTAAAAGCTGAGTATGCATTACTTATATTTATTTAATTTAATCATATTTTAACACAAAAACCCTATCAGCTTTTTAAATAAACTAAAAGAAAAATAATCGCTATAAATATACATGTACAAATTAAAACCTTAAAGATTTGTTGGTCTTCCTAGGGATCGTGCTTCGGGAAGATTCCTTCAGTTTCCTTTTGAAAGTGGTAATCGTGGGGCTCATTCTAATTTCCAATGGTATTTCGTTCCACGTTTTTGCGCCAGAAAAGAAAAAACTTCTGCTGGAGAATTCTAGGTTCTGCCTTGGGATGTCTAGATCTAACTGATTTATTTATGATTTATTTATGATTTACACAAAGAAATTAATCTGGTAAGCATCAGTGCTCTTTTGCAGTATGCTTCAAAACCAGGCAGCCCTAAAAATGGCTAAATTGCTCATTTTAAAACCAATCACAAGGTCAGCTATAGCTGGGAAAATAATTTGGTGGTTTTTGAACTACGTCCAAAGAAAGAAAATTAAAGATCGGCCATGTAATCAAATTTTGGTGATTTTTCAAACAGGAGTACTTTTTGGGACACCCGGTAGTTTAGATTTTTTGCATTTTTCAGACTGCGACTTAGAAACAGACTGCTAGCTGAGTTAATGAGAGAGAATTGCAAGCCAGGTTGCAAACCAGGCAAACACAGTTTCTACAAATTATTAATCAAAAACACCGTTAATCAGAGCAGCATATTTTCATCAATTCATACACAGAGTTTTTTCACAGCGGCCCCTAACCTTTAGAGCCCGTTTCTTGTTAAACAGAGAATATTTATTTATGGTTCATAGTTGGGGTGCTCAACAATAACGTTCTACGAGAACTGTCATAAATTGATGTCCTATCCACTAAAAAAGAGGTTGGGGATATTAAAGGGAATCTAGCATATAAAAGTGGCTCAAGCCACCTGCAGTCAAAATTCTAGCTTATCAGATATCAGTATTTCCTGTTGACGTAGATTAGTTACTCAAATATGGTACGGCAAATGTCACGGCCTATTTGGTTCGCTCTGATATTAACGAGAGGTATGGCATCGGATAGCCTTGCTCTACCTCGATTTTGGATCTTTTTTGCATAACAGGTCGCTTTGGAGTCTCTAGTTTCAGCTTTCGCACAAACTTGATCTTTAAAAGCTCACAAATCTGTGAATTTTCAGTTGATTTGCAAGATTCTTGTGTCAAAAATTAATTTAGGATTTTAGGAATAGGGGTATCTTAACACGGAGCCTGTTCATCTTATCGCTATTTTCCAATATTTAATCAAACGTCGAACAATTTTTTGGGACAACCTGTATGTATGGTTAGATTCACTTTAAATAAGTACTTACTCTTTTGAATCTTGAAACATACGAGACGTCTCGAACGGCAGCTGTTTGAGTGAATTTCCCGTCAAATGGAGGCATTTTAATGATGGTAGCTCACCAAGACTAAGCATGTCTGTAGATGTGATGTTATTATATGATAGGTTCAAACTTTCCAGGTGTATAAAGTCGTTTGAAGAAAGATACACTGACGAGATTTCATTTACTTGAAGCTCGAGTTCACGTAATGCTGGGAAAGTCTTGAATGTTTCTGTATAGGAAAGGCATGCATTCATTAACAATGATAAAAACCATCAGCATTCAGTGCTCAAGAAAAGCACTAGCGAGGCCCTATAAGGGGTATTTGAAATATGAAATAATTCACAGTTTCGGGGGAAAATACAAATATTTATCGATTTTATTTTTGAAATATGAAATAATCATAATTTTCAGATATGAAATAAAAAATCGTAAATTTCAAACGAAAATGAATCAGTCGATCTTGATGAAATATTTGAAAATGGTAATTTTGAAATATGAAATAATGGCACAGGGTATCACTAGGCTCTTATAATTTCAACTTGTCCCCCAGTTTGAAAAATTATTGCAGCAAAAGTAGTAGCTCTATAATCATAGAAATAGATTTTTCTAATAGCTAAAGGATTGAAGTATTTTTCATATTTTGTTTGGCACTTTTCAAAATTTTGGTCCAGTGGTAAATTCGAAAGATTAAAAAAGTCAGTCTTACAGGACAGCAGGAAATGGCCTAAAACGCACCATCAAATCTTCCAGATCTTTTGAAATCTATTTGAAATCCATTTGAGAAATAGCATAACTAATAAAATGATAAACTGTAACTGACATTAATATCTTATTCATTGCTCTGAAAAAAGGAGTATTGAAAATAATAAAATTGAAAAGTTGCTTTACTTTTACTTCCAGATGCTCTCAATCGTGCGTTTTACACCATTTTCTGGATGTTCTGTAAAACAAATCTTATAGAACTCATGTGATATCTGATCCTAGCCTGTCACATGTTGATCTTTATTTTGGCACATATTGTAGAGAAAATATCTATTTTCTCACCTAATGTTAATTTGTTTTCTCCAGCTTCAATACTGATGACGTTATCAAACAAAACAAAATCTTCATTTCTTCCCTGTAAAAGAAATAAACAAGAATTATCACCACTGAGGGTATCTGAAAGATTTCTCTGGGTTTGTCATGGGAAACACTGCATTTTGCAATTCATAACAAAGGACACGACTGTGATGATGATAATTCTCATATTAAATTTTTAGACATTCCTGACAATGAAATTTGACATTAAGATGATCATTGTCACAACCCTTGTCCCCACTCAAAAACGTTTTTAAAAAGGGAGGCTTGGCTTATCTTTTTTAGGTCAGAAATTTTCAATCTTCATATTACTTTGGGTTGGGACTTTATCCACTTATTTCAAATGGGTTGCAGATTACAAGATTTTTCTTTTGGGGTTAGAAATTTTCATCTACTTATTTTTTGGGTACTGACTCTCAAATTCTCAAACTTGGTAACACAAAAGACAGAAGAGTTCATGCAGCCTGAAGAGACTAACACTTTATTTTTTAGGGGTTGTATTTTGAATGGATATATGGTTTTGAATTTCCCTTTGGCAATTATCTATTTTTGTTTAGTCATACTGAAAAGCTCGGGGCTGAGCCCCTGTCACTCATATGCTTGAGTGCACACCAGGGGGTCCCTCATTTCTTGGTAAAAATTTGACTTCCTTTTCCACTACACTCTGACTCCTACAATTTATAACACAATCATTTCCTGGTAAATAGTAATTTTTCAAATATTGTACTATCAATAATTTAATTACTAACTAATTTACAAACAGCTTTGTTACCCTTTCAACCTCTGTACTCTGGAAGTTTTTTTAAAGTAAGCTTGAATCAAAATCAACTTACAGGTCTCAAATTCTTCCCAATGATACTGATGTAAGCAAGATCTGCTGGATCATCTACATTCATATGTTTCAACTGCAAAAGAAAGAAGTTTCATTTATACATATTCTGTCAAAGTATAACTCTACCAGTTATGTACTGTAATTGTATGTATATAATTATTTAAACTGGATAACACTTTACAATTGGTAAATTGGTATAAATACAGTAGTGGTCCAGCATTTTATTGGTCCAGCATTGGTATAAATAGTGATTCAATTCACACATGATTGGATTAACTAAACATATGTCTAACTGGCAGCAACCTTGATGTGTAGATTTCATCAAATTGTCAATGAATCTTGGGGGACATGCATTTTGTTTCAGGAAATGGTACCCATAATTCTACAAATTTTTCAGACTTTAATGGTCATACAGTAGTTCCACCCAGCACCCATTTGATGATAATTTGGGCCACGTTTCTGCAAATTATCAAAGAATTTCCTAAAATTTCATTAGAGAGCTCCTCCTCAAGAAATTCCTCTCCATACAAATTTCTACTATTTATGTAATAATTGATAGCTACTTTTTAGATGTCTTTGTAGCTTGTCATAATTTCAATTTAATTATATAATATTGTTATTTGTTTAAAGAATTTTGCATGTCGTGGAACTTTAAAATGAAACTGAACTGAATTTTGCAGAAATTCTATTGAACAGCACTAATGATTTCACAAAATGTTTGAAAATGATACACCATAGTTGTGCAACTTTTTAAAAAGTACCCCTGTAAAAATGGCATGTCCGCCCTATCTATATACTAAGATATGGTAAATCTTTGCAAAAGTCGAATTGTTTTAGGAATTGTGCAAGGCTGACTGTTTTCAGATGATACACAAAACCTGCATACCAAATATATTCCATTTAATTCAACATATTCTTCTCTTGCAGAAGAAGCAGAGCTTCTGGTCGATGCAGACAGCCTTTTTGGTTTCTTTTCTCTGTTTGTAAGATCTGTTTTACTATCTGGGTACAGAACAGCATCAAATCTTCTTTGTTGTTCCTCTCTGTATGCAACTAACCATGCTCCTCCTAATCAGAAAAGAACCAAGATTTCAGTCAGCAGTAACACGTGATTATTAGCATAAAAGGAGGTCTTGACACAACTGAGTTTTTTATAAACAAAAAAGATTTTTAGGCCTATCAATTATTTTCACGCTTTTAGCACACCAATACTCACCATCTGTATTCTTTTTGAACCTCAAAAGGTTCCTCGCAGGAAAGCATTGCGATGCATACCCTGCCATGTTTCTAGATGTTGCTTGATTACATTCTGCATTGACTTTTACCTTGTATATGTATGTTGCTAAGTTGCGGTTGATCCGCCATCTTTTCGCTTCCTTGGAAATCACAAAACAAATTTCAGCCTCCTTTTGGAAAGCTGCAAACTATTTTTAATGTGACCCCCGTGCTTTCTCTCCATTTCCCTTCTGTAAAATCGAGAGAGGCTGAAAACCGGGGGAGATCCTTCCTTTATTCACCAACTGGTTGTCTGGACAACTGACGATGAAGAACTGAATAAATTATTTCAGCATCAAATTTTGATTGGCTTATAAATTGTCACTTTTCCGCACAGTAGGCCGATCATATTGTGTAAAGATTGCAAAGAAATTATAATTAAAACTCTTAGTTTCCCTGTCGCAAAAAATAGAAAAGACTATCCTTAGCTTCTTATAACAAAAGCTTCATTTAGTTCCCAGTTGTTTCCAATAACATTTGCAAGACTTTTGGCACTGATTGTCGAGATTAGACAATCTGGCTTGGCAGATAAACGATAAACATGTAATCCAAACAGATCCATCAACGGGACCTTTGACGCAGTCTATAAATCCCTCTCTGACGCTTCACAATCCCATTGTCATTCTGATTTTTGTTGCGTTGTACATTTTCCTGGACTCAGATTTTGTCCTTTCACTGCTGTACAAATGAATCTGACAGTCTGAGGTTAAACTCAACTAACGATAGCAGAACTCAAACAAAAAGTCACTAAAGAAGAGGAAAAACCCGAAAAACCTAAAGAATTAACGTGTCATAGAAGATGGACAGGTCGGAAGGTGGACACAGCTGTGGTCACAAATCGAAAGAGCCGTCTTTCCTTCTCATAACTTTTCTTCGATATACGCTTTTTATAAGAAACTTAGAGAAATCCACAAACTTTTAAAAGGTTCTTAATTTTTAATGAAAATGTCCACATTTTATAGCGAAAGTTTCAATTTTTTTTTCTTATTTTTGGTTGAAAATCATCTTGTTGTTTCTACGAACAACACAATATATATACGTTACGTGACAAATAACGAACAACGCAATATTACGTTACGTGACAGTAACGGTAACGGTCAACACAATACTGTATATACGTTACGTGACAAGTAACGAACAACGCAATATATACGTTACGAGCTGTTTCTACGCACGATGCAATATATACGTTATGTGACAGTCAATATTTTGGCAAGAAAAAGAGGGGAAAAAGAGTTTTATTGGACTCAAAACATCCTCTTATTGCAGTGGAAATGATTGAAGAACAAGGGTTGGATGAAATCTTTACAATATGGTTTTAGATTTAACTTTTTAAACATCTTTGTGCTCTTCAAACATGGTACAAGAGTTTCTTACATTTTTGGCCTTCCTGGCACCATATGCTGGCAGGGGTGGCACCAGGGGAGGGCTAGGGGGCTATAACCCCCCGCCGGAAGCATTTAACCCCCCATCGGAGGAAATTTTGGGCTACTGTCGGAGGAAATTTGGAAAAATGACGTACGAAAACAGAATTTTTTGCCATTTAGCCCCCCCTGTCGGAAGTTCCAGCCCTCCGTCGGAAGATTCCTGGCGCCACCCCTATATGCTGGCACTCTGTTCTTATGCCTGTTACCAGCTGTCATCTGTTGGTCGTGACTACCTCTGGTAGATTCGAGGATAGATCTAGATACCACTGTTCTGTTGTCTGGTTCTCTCACCATGCCATATGCTCACATCACGCATTGTGTCAATTCCATCTGTGTCCACTGTTCAACTGTATGATGTGATGTCATTTTGACCCATGTTTTAATAAAGTTCTTACAAAGGTTATAAAGTTTTCTGTTCTTATAAAAAGTTTGCAGAGTCGATTGCCGTTTCAAGAAAGAAACCAGAAAACAGTGCTCTAAGATGGTTCTATCGTAAACAATACCTATTTTTTTAAAAACACATGTCTATTATGCTGCCACTTCGCATTCTTTCCTTCAACAATATTCGTTATTTGATATCTTGAGAATCATAAAATGGTATTAAAAGCCACTTCTTTGCTGAATGAAAGATACCATGCAGCTATGTTTTTATAATTCCTTCTGGCAGCACCCTCTGTGAATCTATCTCCAGAAAGAAAATTTTTGACAGAATGTCTCCCCTTGATACTGGCCCATATGAAACATTGACCCTCAGTGTTTTCCCCGGCTCGGTTGCCGCATTTTTGTAAAGATCATAAATAGATGCCTGTATTGAATGTCATGGCTAATTTTAGATTCAATCTGTGTCATTTGTAGACAAGTTCTTGAAAGCCTCGTGCCGCAATATGCTCACACGCTTTCAAAACGAAGCTGGTCGATTCTTTAGGTGTAGGCAGGGGCGGATCTAGCCCGAAATGCGATGTTCGCAGTAGGGAGCGCGAAGCGCGAGCTACGGGGGTCCGGGGGCAGAGCCCCCGGAAAAAGTTTTTGTGAACACGCCCTTCAGACCGTCGGACAACGCCCCTATTCTTAAATTGTCAAGGAAACGCCCTATTAAACAAGAAGGGTGCTTCTTTACCAATATAAATTTCTTTGGCATCAAATTCTTGGGGAGATTGCAACAAGATAGTTACCGTCAAATTTCCTACCGTTTTCAAATTGTGCTGGTATCGTGTGAACGCTAGCTAAAATGTTGCTACCGTCACATTTTTCACCGTTTTCAAATGTGCCGGCATCGTGTGAACGTAGTCTCAGTGTGAAGTTTGGGAATTTGGTATAAGGTTTAGGAATTCAGTGTGAAGTTTGGGAATTCGGTGTAGGGTTTGGGAATTCGATGTGCACTTATGGGCCACCGTATGAAAACACCCCCCAGTAACGACCCCGCCGGGCATTTTAAAAAGACAGCGGGGAAAATTCCCAAATTATAAATTTTAGACCGGGATCACAAAAATCACGGCGGGGAAGAGCAAAATTTCGACGGGGAAACAAATTTTCTTGGCGGGTCATCATTTCACCTTGGCGGGGAAGTGTTTCAGCGGGGTCGTTACTGGGGGGTGTTATGAAACAGTGGTAAATTAACCGTGAAATGCGAGGGGCATTTCACTCCAAAAAAAATCTCGTACACCTTTGGGGGAAATCCTTTTGTTTTCAAGAAAAATCCTTTAAAGATCCTTAAAATCCTTTTGTTCTGAACAAATCTCGTACGCCTTTTTGAAAGAGTGAA
>REGM01000038.1:1340570-1353658 GCA_004194415.1 Aurelia aurita
TGTCCTAGGGTGAATGGAATTGCTGGGGTGGATTTAATCTCATTCAAAGTGAATAAATCGTTAGAAATTTGGCTAAAGGCACATTTGAAATGAAAACAATAGTGACTGCGGAGGCGCATAATTTGTACTAACTAGGCGGAAAATTGTATTTTCAAATCTTTCTTGCCAACAGTGACGTTCTCAAACGGAATCGACCAGTAGGTTTTGTGCACAAGGGGAGTTTTGCAGATCGCAATGGGAAAATTGTGCATAATTTGATGACGTCATAGATCTAATGGATTAACCAGTAGTTGCTAATACATTAAACTCTGAAGTATTCTAGAGTTCAGCCTACACCTATAATCTTTCTATTCCTCTTAAAAGGGATTGTCTGAAACAAGTACACTTTGATTTATAGCAACATTAATTAGGGGTGGTATTAGTAATTTTTCAGACAATCTTGGCCAAAATACATGGGACAAATCAGAAAATTGCACTACTTTGGCATTTGATTACAAGCCCCCCGCTCCCCCCGTTTCAATGTTGCTTGAATCAAACGCCATTCGTCCTAGCCAACATTGAATTAGGGGGAGGGGGGATCACAAGGTCCAAAATGTTCGATTTCTTCTCGATATTTTAGGAAACATCGCGACCACACTGAAATTTGCCTATGTCCCAGCTTTTTTAGGCCAAGATTGTAGCAACAGAAATATGCAGATTATATATATTGTTAGTAGTTTAAATATATATTCGATTTAGATTAGTTTCTATTAGAAGCTAGAATAAGATTGAATTAAAATAAGATGACAAACGAACAAAACAATTCTGTCATTTTGATCATGAAGAGATTTAAGAGGGATGTGAAGGGGGGGAGGCGGTGGTTTCTATCCCGATTGCTGCTACCAAAATCCTGCACCCCAGTAACGAGAATGAGAAGATCCTGTGTCTGCTTACTAAAAAATCCTGAATGCCACTAAAGTTTTTGGAAAAAATCCTATATCTTGAAATCCAAAACTGCACTATCCAGTTCTCATTGTCAGGCATTTTGCACCCCTCGTTAAACTCCTTCTGAAATGCTGCAAAGTGTCTACAAACCATGTACAAATGGCTTTAGTTTGTTTGTGCTGCAAAATATTGTTTTGATATGAGAAGTGAAGTAAAGCAGTGATGCTTCAAAATGAATTTATTTTTTCGTCCAGAAGGCTAAACATCAAACTTTTCAGCTTGCTCCAATACAAAAATATGTTTTTCCACACAGCAATGCAAATTACCAAAAACTGATATGTCAATTCAGGATTTTGTTCTCTAAATCCCGCAGTGGTGGCTCCGAGGTTCCCCAGCGAGGGGGCTAATGCACTAAAACTTAATGATACTATAAATTTTATAGCACTTTCGAAGTACTGTAAAAATCCTTTCCACCACCCAGTCAAAATCCTTGCACTGCAAAATGAAAGGGAACCTGTGTATAGGAGAGTACTTTTGAAGGAAAAACTTCAATTATTCCCCCTTGGAATTGCCTCAAAATGCCTTAGAATTGTCAACGATAAAATAGTTTCAATCACATGCTTCCCCAACAGATCATCAAAATCCCCCTACCGGGGGCTTGATTTCCCTGATGAGGGGGCTTTAACCCCCTCTAGCCCCCCACCTTAGCACCACCCCTTGAAATCCAGGTCATTTTAATTGTTCACATGCTCACTCACTGATACCAATGTTCTTTATTTTCTGAGAAAAGTCACTCAAAAATCTTTATTTTTGGTTTAATTTTAAAACAAGATATATAACTGAAAATTTCTGCTAAGTTTTTAAAAACTTTGTAGGAATCACATTACTCGGCAGAAACAGATTCATTTCAAGGAAGCATTTGGCAATTGTTTAAAACATGCGTCCTGTATGTGGGGTCGACTAAACACCTTTAGACTAAGCCATCTTCATATCCTGATCAATTTTCAAGTCTGTGCAAAGTTTGTACTTTTTCTGAACTATGCACCATTGTGCTCCTTTGAACATGAAAATAACTTGATGGCACTTAAAACATGTCAAGAACATAGTTAAAATCATAGTTAAAATCGCATTAATGACATGACCTTAGATAAGACTCTGCACTTGTCTATGCAAACAGGCAAACCAAAATTTGACATGATGAAAGACATTAGAGCACACCTGCAAGTTGATTAACAGCAGTCGAAAAATCCTTCTCATTTTTAAGCCAGTGTTTATAAGTATTCACCTAGTGCTATAGTTTTTTTTTTATAAGAAACTGGTTTATAAGAAACTAGTACTAGGATGGCCGAAAATTGAAGAAACTCTAGTACTAAGTTCGGAAGGAGCTAAGAAACTTTCAAAAGCAACTTTGAAAGATATTATGATAAATATGTCGTTGAACCCTTATTCTTGAGTAATATTAACTAACTATGTTTTGAACGTAAAACAATACTTTTTCTTCCCACCTGATGTTTTATATGTCAAGAAACATATCTGCAGCAGTGTTGGAAACTACATGATAATTCATGCATTTAAGAAATAAGAAACAAATTAAGAAACTTTTAGTACTAAAATGCCAAAATTTTCATGTTAAATTAAGAAACTTTTAGTACTATGGCCTGATCCAAGTTTCTTATAAAAAAAAACTTGTATACTCAAACAGTTTCATGTTAATTAGCAAAGATCTTGATTTAGATTCAATGGTTCATCCCTTCAAAATATAACCGTTTGTTACAAAGTTATAGTTTACTTTCCAGTAAAGATACTGTACTTAACTTTCATTCTTTGGGGAAATTACATTTTATTCAGTGGCGGACACTTTTGCAAATATTGGGGGAGCAAAGCTATTGTTCAGATGTATTGTTCACTTCCTATTGTTTTCAAACAAAAGATCATTGTTTTCTCCAACATGTGGGGGGGGTGAATGCACCCCCCACACTCCTAGTGTCCGCCACCGAATTTTTATGTACATTTTTGTCATTAAAAGGTAGACAAGTTGCAACAGTTGCGCCGTTAACAGATATCGGAGCTAACACGGCGCAGTTATGCGGATATCAGACGCCCTATAAAGGACCCCATGTTAGAGTATGCCTCATCAACTTTTTGACCACAATTCGTCTTTTTACCGGAAAATCGAAGGCTTTCAAAGCATTAGAATTAGCCCTAAACTTTGTTCCTCTCCGGGGACAATGTTTGTTCCTCCCCGGAGATTGGCCAGAGTAGCAATCTTCTAATGTTTCTGTCACCACAAGGGATTCATCTTGGATAATGCGCAAATGACTAAGCGGTGGTCAAGGCTTACCAGAAGTATTTCTTGGACTTCTGAGTAATTCAATACATGCGAAGGAGAAGCGTTTCCGTCATGATTGCTTTCTTGGATATGTTGTTTTGCAACCTAGCTATCGAATTCGATTTAGAAAGATTTTCCTTGTCAAAGGTTCCCCTTTTTCGTATCAATTTCGTATCAAAGTCGTGTCAATGCAATAATACATATTTGCACGATGCACCGAATTCGTCTTATTCAACGCACAATAAGGGAACGTCTCAAAAAGTGGAATTTTTTCGGTGGCAGTTCGGTGCCAATTCTTCCACCGATAATCCAAAACGGCGACAATATTCCCGGAGTTTTCTACGCAAAACGTTGGAGGTTTGAAATTTTCATGTCCTAAATCTGCGAAAAAAATCGGCAGTAGAAACTCCGCTAACTCCGTTGATTCTTTTGAGACGATCCCTAAGTTTCGCCATCGCCGTCCGGCTCTTTGCCTACTGTTTTGTTACTTCGGTAAACAGAATTCCATCCTTTGGTTTCCCTCATAAGGCACTTCATAGACAGTTATTCTATGAAATGTTTCTATGATAACTAGATTTGCTGTTAGTATCCCACAGGCGCACCGCTCCTTTCTCTCCAAAGCTGTTATTTTTACGGTAAACCGTTTAGTCTCTTTCATCATATTTATTCTCAAGATATAAGAGTCAAAAGGTTAATTCTATTCTCAAATCGTAGCGTTTGAAAGCGCTCCTTCAGACAATTTATTTATTGTTTTTCCAGAGTTCATTTGTTAGATGGTTTCTTTAAATTGAAACGAGATTTTGTCTTGTGAGCAGATTTATTACTCGAACTGAGACCTTAAAAAACGGACCTTTTATCTGCATTCAAAAATGGCAGTCTCCTGGAACCATGACGAGTTATCAGCTATTGTAATCGCTCTTTAAGAGGCTCTCAGCACGTTGCAACGCTGTCCCAGTCTGCCCTAATCTTTTGTCTACCATGAAATGAAACCGTTCAAAAATGATGTGATATTCTTTTTGTTTGATTCCAAAGCAGCCTTAAAGAATGCCGGTCCTTTGCGGTCGCGCTTTGCAGGCACAACTACAATTTCATATGAAAATGGCCGCCGCAGTCGAAAGGCAACAAGCGAAGCGCGCAAAGGATGCTGATTGATTGGCGTTCTTTGAAGCTACCGTGCAGCTACTGTAAAATACTAGTGGAAGTAAACAAACAAATACTGCAAACTTTTTAGGGCGAAAGCTATCTAGCAAAACGTCACTCAGTTTTCCAAGACTGAAAGCTGAAATTTAAGTAGGGCTCAATAACATTTTTCAAATAAAGTTATCCAATTTCTCAAAATAGTTTTTCCCTGTTCCATGATTATTTGGTACCTTTTGAAGAAATTGGCAGTTATTCATGCACAGTTCATTAAAACAACGCCTTTAGTCCTAAAAGGTAGCGTTTAGACTTAATATTGTGGTGGCTGTTAATTCTCAATGCTTTTCGGCGAGGGGAAATCACTCCGAAAATCTCGTACACTTTCGTAAAAAATCCTAAAAAAATCTTCAAAAATCCCAAAAATCTTCAAAAATCCCAAAAATCTCAAAAATCTTCATAAAACCTTAGAAGTCCCAAAGAAAATCCTAGAAATCTCCCCCAACAAATGATAGAAATTCTCAAAAAAATCTTTCGACAATTCTTTGAAAATCTCAAAAATTGTTTAAATCCTCACAAATCTTGCACAATCTTGCAAAATCTCGAAAATCTTTGAACATCTCGATAAATTTGAAATCTCAAAAATCTCAAAATCTCAAAAGGTCTTAGAAATCTTAAAAAATCTTTGAAAATCTCAGAAAAAATCTCACAAATCTTTGAAAAATCTGAGAGATTTTTAAAATCTCAAAATCTCGTACGCTATTTTGGAGTGATTTGCCCCTCGCTTTCGGAGCTCAACAGAGCCTTTTATGATCGGTAGCCTATTCTTAAAAGAAAAATTTGTTACGTAACATACCTATTATGACCAGTAGAACTGTCGCAAGGCGATTTCAAGATTGCTTGTACTTTTCCCAACATGTCAAACTTTTTATGCAAATTTAATACTTTTTTCAAAACAATCTTTAACTTTAACGCAAACTTTCAAGCAACACAGAACAAGTCATAGGAGCTACCAATTACTTCGAGTTAGTCGAGGTCATACCTGTTGGTACTTAAAGGGAATCTAAGCATATATAAGCCTTGGATAAAAATAGCCGTGCAAAGACAATGGGCCACGACACGTGGCGAACCATATTTGGGTAAATGATCTACGTCAACAGGAAATACTGATATCTAATAGGCTAGAAATTGACCGCAACTGGCTTGAGCCATTTTTATATGCTTACATTCCCTTTAAGTTACAGAACGAAAAATGGTATGGTTCGAAATGTCGAGTTGTTCGAGTTCAGCAACTTTCGAGTTTTCAAGCTTAAACCTTATCCGCGAACATCACGAAATTTATCAGCATAATGTAGGAAATATTGGAATTAATATGAAATTTGATACAAGATATAATGCTATCGTGTGGCTTGTTTTGGTGGAGAGGCTGTATCGCAGTTTCGTCACTTTAAAGTAAACCCATCTGACGTGTCTTGTTGTAGCAAACTTTGTATGTGTAAAACAAGAGACATCCTTGCTGAAGGTATCTACATTTCAATCCAGGTAAACAGATACCATCATTCAATAATCCAATGTCTTCCAATGTCTTTTTTTTTAGCATGGCACACTCCAAACATTTACAACATAAGTACCACGGAAAAGTCATTCGATGGCCCACTTCTTACAGCTAAAGAAGAAGGTAAGATTTTCTTTTGTCGCTCCTCCCGCCCCTGGGGGGGGGGGGGGTAAACGATTTGGGGCCAAATGGGGAGGTTAAATTCGATGCGACCTTTAATTCCTAAGATTATTTAAGTAACCCTCTTTGGGAAAAATCTAAATTACAGATCCCGCTTCTACGATATCTTTACGGAGAAAACTTGTTAGGGAAAGCCTAGCTATTCTACCTAGATGGACAGCATATACCTTTATAGACATTTGTTATACAAATCATACAAACGTAACAAGGCTCTTCTTCTCTAAATGTGTTGTTTTAAAACCAACCAATACTTTTTTTGCCGCAACAAAACTCTGAAATTGACGAGGAGAATTTTAATTCTGAGATATGAAAACCTTCTTTTTCGCAAAAATAAGTTATACCACGGGCTTTAGGAAACTCTGAATTAAAAATTAGATGTTTGGATGATACATCGAGTATTTTTCTTATTTTGTATTTCATTCGTGATACAACGAGGGTGAAGCGCGTGGCAGAGTGACGTGACCTAGAGCCGTTATGCCACTCAAGTGTGGCAAAACGAAATGGCTCTAGGTCACGTCACTCTGCCACGGGCTTCACCCTCGTTGTATCACGAACGAAATACAAACTAAGAAAAGTACTCGATGTATCATCCGAAAATCTAATTTTTAATTCAGAGTTTCCTAAAGCCCGTGGTTATACAGGCCGATAATAGTTTCTTTAAAAAAATGTTAATGATAGAATCAAATGATCCAACAAAAGTTATCAAGAGTCACTAATTGATTAGACCCATGTCTTTTAACCAATATGTATCGTGATATTTCTTCCCCAGACTCAGATAAAATGGTTCTGAAAACGGCATTTTGTTGTAATCAAAGGAAATGCGACTTGAGACTAACGGATTCTGATGGTACAACAGTGATGTGGCTGGAACATCCAGCAAATTGCAATTGGCCAGTTTTATGTCCATCATGTAGACCTGGTATGGTTGTTCGATCTTCAACTGGCAGAATTCTTGGATACGTTGAACACGCGTAGGTTTTAATACTTTAGTACAGTAAAAACCCGGATGTTTTGGTTCTTATGTAAATGATAACAGTCACGAAGTCAGGCTGTAGGTTCTTAAATTAGGTTCTTAAATTTTCTCAAGAAAGTTTATTTTTTGCAATAATGTTGCTTTGTTTGCAGTCTTTAAAATTTATCAGTTTAAAATCAAAATACTGTGATAGAGGATAAAACATTAGCAATGTGGTGAAATCAGACTTGTTTAGGCCTCTCGGATGATCGAGGAGCAATATCAATTTTTTATTTTACTCTATTATCAAAGTAATGTTTCGGATTGTGACAGTTGAGAACTATATCAATGCATTTGTGCTTCCAAATAATAACGTACATAAAAATCAGGGTGAAAGGGTTCTTAGATAAAAGACTAAATATTGAAGATTTCAGGCTGTAGGTTCTTATTCGAGGAAGATTCTTATATGCGGGTTCGTACTGTATGCTTAAAAATCAGATAGCACTTAATACGTACACTCTTCTTGGTGCAAAATCATATTTTAGAGTAGGCAATATTTTATGAATCTGTTTGAACTTTGGTACAAATACATACACAATTTTATCATTAAGGGGCTGATTATATGAGAGTTTTTAGCCCGTTTATAACGTTAACCGGGCTGAAATTTGAATCGATTACATGGTGGTATAGTCCATATTTTGCATGGGAAATCATTTCAAAATTAAATGCGCATGCTCCAGTAATTTCAGCCCGATTAAAAATCTTGATTTGCGATTATATGGAATTGTTCAGCCTGTTTGTTCAAGCTAAAAATCCTAGCCCGTTTGTTAAAAGCGGGCTGAAACTTTTATCATGTAATCACAACTTTGTTTTTGCAACACTTTGACCGCAACACCAGGCTGACTTTTCAGCCCGGCTAAAGTTACAAACGGGCTGAAAAATCTCATATAAAAAGCCCCTAAGTTACTTCGGGGTGGAGGAGTGGATAATCGGTGAGAGTAGGGCTGAATATGGGTCATTTGATTTTTTGCTTCTAACATTGAGGCTAAGGTTCTTTGATCGCAAACTTGCTGCTTTTTCAATTAGTAGAATTGTCTTTGTTTATGATAGAAACCGATTTTCTTCACACAGCAACATTGAAATTAGACTTGCCCCAAGTCTATTTCGTTAACTCAATCAAAAAGTAAAAAAGCGGGGGAGGGAAACTTTTTGATTGAGTTAACGAAATAGAGTTGGGGCAAGTCTACATTGAAATCGAAGAATTTGTCAATGACCAATTTTGCCCCACTCCGACCCATTTTGTTCCATTTTGCTCCATTTTGTCCTATTTTGTTCCATTTTGCTCCATTTTGTTCCATTTTGTTCCATTTTGCTCCATTTTGCTCCGTTTTGCTCCATTTTGTCCTATCAAATTTTATTGAGTTTAAAAAATGTGTACACTATTGGACCTGCTGGTGTAGCCAGGGGCGTACGCAGCACTTGAAAAGTGAGGGGGTCTGGGGGCGAAGCCCCAGAAAATTTTTAGTGACCACGCCCTTCAGACGCTCGGAAAATGAGGGCTACGCCCTTTTAGTTATATTTTGTTTCATAAAAGTGGCTGCTATTAATACAAAATAGGTGGAACGTTTTGTAAACTTTGCATAGAAAATTGCTACCCATCATTGCAAATCAATCCAAGGAACGAATAGAAGTAAAATAAAATAATTCATATTCAACAACATCCAGTTAGAATTACAAAATTACCTTTCTTAGCTTTACTACAAAATGATTCAGCGCTGGTAGCTCAATATTCGAGGAAATGTCTATTTTCATTACTATCAGAATCAAACTGCCTAGTCGGTCAATGGCATCTTTTGCAAGATGCTGTTGNCCAGGGGCGTACGCAGCACTTGAAAAGTGAGGGGGTCTGGGGGCGAAGCCCCAGAAAATTTTTAGTGACCACGCCCTTCAGACGCTCGGAAAATGAGGGCTACGCCCTTTTAGTTATATTTTGTTTCATAAAAGTGGCTGCTATTAATACAAAATAGGTGGAACGTTTTGTAAACTTTGCATAGAAAATTGATACCCATCATTGCAAATCAATCCAAGGAACGAATAGACATCTTTAGAAGTAAAATAAAATAATTCATATTCAACAACATCCAGTTCGAATTACAAAATTACCTTTCTTAGCTTTACTACAAAATGATTCAGCGCTGGTAGCTCAATATTCGAGGAAATGTCTATTTTCATTACTATCAGAATCAAACTGCCTAGTCGGTCAATGGCATCTTTTGCAAGATGCTGTTGTCACAGGAAGTGTTGCTGTAATTTGAATTATTTATGGAGGTTGGGGTACAGGCTCTTTAAATGACTTTCCAGAGTGTGTTTCGAGAGTAGTGGCAAATAGGGATTCCTCTAGCCAGCGGTGTGTCCAGGCTAAGATAACTGGGGGTATTGAAATGAGGGGGTCTGGGGGCGAAGCCAACAGGAAATTTTTTTAGGACATGCCTTCTAGTTTGTCTCAGAACGCCTTTCCCAATATCGTTCCAGCAGGCTTGGAAACCTAAACCTTTTAACCCTACCAAGCCTTTACACAACCATTGTATCCTTGCTTTTCAAGATCTCAAGGACCATCTCTTGACAGATCTGCATACCCCCCCCCCCCCTAGGTGCCAATTTTATTGCGTTTTTGAGTGAATCTCAAGAATCATCTTTTTCAAAAGTGGGGGGGTCCGGACCCCCCCATTCCCCCCCTTGGGTACGCCACTGGGTGTAGCAATTTATAGTTGTCAAAAATATAGGGATATTTTCGGAAAAACTAACTCCATGCGATGCACTATTTTTCTTAAATGTAGGCCAAGAGACACATGTGGAAGTTGTTTGCCACCCTCGCTGTACTATGACATTCGGGATTCTGAAGGTCGTCCACTATTGAGAGTGGAAGGTCCTGCATGCAAGTTTGAATGCTGCGCATCTACGACGTTCAGGGTAAGGAACAGCCAATATTAGACAATTCTTCTTACAGAACAAACTTGATAAGTCAACATCTCTCTTATGGGGTGTATTTCAAAAGTTGCAATGTGGAGAGTGAATAGACAATAACGCTAAAGATGGCGGCTCCAAAGACTCTGTTGTGTTTTGCTGCAAAGCATGCTGGTAAAAAGCTCCCTGACGACCACCTAACGACGTAAAAATTTTGGTCTACCATTTCGACTAGCTAGCTTGAATTCGAATCGACCTTGAATTCGAATGCAACATGGATCGAAAGGAAACCTTTCCAAAGCAGAAAATGTAAAGTTTCGATTCGAATTGAAGATTCGCGTTCGAATTACAAAAGGGAGCTTTTTACCAGCATGCTTTGCGCGGCCGCCATCTTTAACGTTATTGTCTATTGACGCAAGTTGTTCTCTGTTGTGACGCTCTACCGGGTGTCGTAATAAAATGACCCCGGCTTTGAACATGTCTTCTTTTGTATTGCGAAAGACTTTCTTCAGATTTACCAAGGTGTAGCTTAGATCTTGTCACAAACTAAAAATGTTGCTATAGATTCAAGGTTCGCTGAGTTTATCTCGGAATATCCAGACTTTGAAAGGCCCAAGTGTTTGGCTTAAATGACAGGAAATAGGCAAGAAACGGGTATTTAAAATTTCTGTATTTTCAAATTGCAAGCAATTTTTGCCCCATGTCAGAGAGCGTTTGAAATTCATAGAGATTCATAGAGACAAATTTCGTGATCTTTTTTCCAAAATGAACTAAATTTGTAATGTTTCAGAAACTCGTCATTTAGAGCTTATAAGTTAAGAAGGTATAAATCCAAAGTAAAATTCTATGTGTTCATATTTAAGTTCAACTATTTGAAGTGGGAAAATAACTAGTTAAAGGATTCGTTTGTCTTTACCACAGTTGAATCCCGATTGTGGGGTGGGTGGCCGAGCGGCTTATACAGTTTCAGTTGGGTAACTGGAGTTAAGATTGGTCGCGTGAGGTCGAAATCCGGATGGGGGACCTTCCAGATGCCTGACCAAGCAACTCACTTCGCCGTCCTTCGGAAGGGACGTTAAACTAGGGGTCCCATGCCTGGATGCGGCATGCATAGTAGGCCTAAATTAGCTGTAATATAGCTAGAAATCATGCCAATCTACTTAAAAATAAAGCAATGAATTAAGGAACAAAAACTAAAAATGGAGACAATTTTTTTGGATAGCCAGTACCATGCCGTGTTTTCTACGGATCCTATTCGTAACTAAATGCAATCTCGTTTCAGATCTACTCTTTAAAATGGAATCAATACATTGGAGAAATAGGTCACGATTGGCAAGGAACATGCGATGGAATATTCAGTTGCTTCGTAACACCAGATGAAGACAAGACGATGATGACATGTAAGATATCAACATAATAGACGATTGCGCCAAAGATGGCGTCAGGGATTTTTTCCCGTGATCCTTTGCGTTCCACGATAATTCGACCAGCTGAATCAATCGAAATTCTTCCAGAGGTAAAGGCAGCCTCGTCAATGAAGGTTTCCCATAAACTGCAACGCCTACATTGACCCTGGATCCTGTTAGGCTATTATGCAGTTTGATTGGCTGTTTTCGAAACAAAAGAAATTTCTCACCTTGAAGGAGTTGCGTTCAGTCGATTTAAAGAACGTTTGAACGGCTTAATATGACAATAAGTGGTGTTCGAATCGTGGAATATCTATTTCGAAATGTCCAATATGGGGTTCAAAGGTTCCTGCTGTCTGCCTAATTATGCTAATTGTTCTAATTATTCAAGCCATAATCTACCAAAATTTGACAACACGTCCCAATGGTATCTGTTGAGGTCTAGCCTAGACTTACAACAGATACCCTTGGGAACCAGGTTGGAGGAAGAGGATCACGGCAAAAAGTTCTCCAACGCCATCTTTGGCGCAGTCGTTTGTTATAGTTCTTCTTCAATTAGCATGCCAATTGTTCAATGGGCTATTACGATTAGGTTCCGTTGTCATTGACGATTCAATCACGAGTATTGGACTGGTAGTGTCGGTACTAGGAGGAGGTTGGGGAGTTATTACTTGCAGCCAGATATTTTTGAGGAATTAGAGATTCCGTGAAAAGTTTCAATTTTCGGCAAACTCTTGTGTAGAACAGTTATTGACCTATTGTTTTATCATCTAAGGAGAGAATCAAATACAATAGGCTACATTTAGATTGCCAGTCCCTCTTGTCTATTAAACTTTTATTTCGTTGATTTGCTTTAACGGGGCCTTTGCAACCGGCATGCTTTGTGATTCATGCTTTTGTGGTCTATTAAAATGGCTGACAACAAAGAGATGGCACGTGCAAGGCATGCCGGTTGCAAAGGCTCCTTTAAAGAGCAATTTTGTTTACGGTAATATTCAATGTTAAAATATGATTATGGTAATATTTCCTCTCCACAGTTCCACGTGAGCTTGGCGTAATTGAAAAGGCACTTTTGCTCGGGACTGTTATGCTGACGGTAAGATAATATTTGTGCACGATATTTCTATAGTATACAAAATATATCACAATGTTTAAAAGTATTAAATACAAGTATGATATTTGCAAAAGTTAATACTTAGTGTTATTCAAGACAATTTTAATTCTTGTATTAGTTCAATTATAGGTCTGTTTCACATTTGATGTTAGGCATATATTTTTGTGAATTTTAAATATTCATATCAATGACATTGTGAACCAGGAACCACGACCTGTCAGCATGGACGCTGTGTCTAGAGCGGAGCGGTAGGGACTCTGGAGGGGGGGGGGATAGTGGTGGCAGCAACTGTTGTCGTTGTTGTTCTCTCGGCCGGGGTTTCTATTGTCTAGCATCATGCGCCTGTGCTGGCCTGACATCTAATGTGAAACAGGTTCTATCAGTATTTAATCGTATGTGTAGCATTTTGTAATTGTTTATTTGGTTGTTATTTAGTTGCATGTCTTTGTGTGAAGGCCATGGGGTAGTCAGTGTCTTTTGCTCCCCGTGGTATCCTCTCTGTAATGTAGTGTGGTATAGTAATTATAGAA
>REGM01000038.1:1354972-1427394 GCA_004194415.1 Aurelia aurita
TTTATTTATTTATTTATTTATTTATTTATTTATTTATTTATTTATTTATTTATTTATTTATTATTTATTTATTTATTTATTTATTTATTTATTTATTTATTTATTTATTTATTTATTCATTCATTCATTCATTTATTTATTTATTTATTTATTTATTTATTTATTTATTTATTTATTTATTTATTTATTTATTTATTTATTTATTTATTTATTTATTTATTTATTTATTTATTTATTTATTTATTATTTACTACTCGAGCAGTAAGAAAATCTTTGTAATTTAAAATCTTAAAATGTAATTTGTGTTAAAATGCCGTTCGACATTTAAAATGCCGTTAGAAATGTGTGCCAAAACTTTCTTGGCCTGACAGCCCATCAAAAATGATTTCTCAATATATTTGTTAATTGTTTCGTTTCAAGTCTAATACTTTATTCTCCATCATCCTGTTTAGGCCATATTAATGTGGGATTTTTCCTGAAATCAGGTTGTAAGAGGGCTTTCAAAGAAGGGGTATAGGAAATTTTCTTGTCCAAATTAAATATTTTTATTCCATGTGAAAAATTTAAAATTACTGTACTAAATTGACAAATTGGCAAAACCAACATTTTAAAGTTGTGAACTAGTGCTTCTACAATGACTGTCAAAAGTCTTGGAACAACTCAGCTAATTTTGCCTCGTTTTGCGATTTCCCCCTCTCCCCCTTAGAACAATGTTGTTCTGTGACGATAAAATGAGGATGACAGGACGATTCGCAACTCTGATCGAATGTTAGGAAAATAAACTTGCAAATCAACATTGTTAGGGGGGAGGGGGTGCCTCAACTAATCTCTACGGATAGAATTGCGGAAAAGTGTGTCATTATCAAGAAATGGCCTAAGTGTTCCAAGGACTCTTGGCAGGCATTGTATATAGCAGGCTAAAAAGTGAATAGTCCAGGCTGTAGGTTCTTAAATGTAGTTAGGTCTAGGATGCATGTAATAATTCTGGCTATGAGATTGGTTCCGATAAACAACCCATTATGCACTTTAGTAAAGGACAACATCCAAATGGTTCCACAAACAAAAAGATTTATTCTTGGCAAAACTTAAATGGCATTTTTTAAAGCTAAATCAACAAAAAATTTTACACGTAAACAAGCGAAGACATAAAAACAACAGAATGGGTGAAGAAGAACGTCCAAAGAAGGCAGTCAAATCAATCGATATTTTTGGGTGAGTATGCTCTTAAACTTCAGAAAATTTTTGGTTAGGAGCGTTGTCATCTTAACACGTTTTCTTCTACTTTGTTGCTAAATGCTGCTCCAAGGAAACATTTTTAAATAACATTTTGTTAGGATCTAAGATATCTGCTTTATTAGCACATTTTTACCGACTGAGTTGAAGGAGAAGCTTTGGCATTTCTCATAGTTTAAAATGGTGACTCGTAGTTCGATCTCAATGAGTTGTATGCCATTTAGTTGCTGAGGAGCTGACTTAGATATGAAAGTTTATTTCACAAAAGAAGATATGATGACTATTCTTGAAAGCGGTTCTTTCCTGGAGAAAGGTTAAAAATAGCGATCAAACTTTGTCCAATTGTTCTTTCAAAGCAATGGTAAGGAGTAGGGCTTATTATATTCCAGGTACATGCATATTCGACGAAACGAACCCAAAAGAAACCGAACAAAGCCGAACGAACCCGAACGAGACCGAACGAAACCGAACGAAACCGAACGAAACCGAAACAACTTTGCTGTAAACTGTCTAGTTTAATCCTTAAAAGTGATTAAAACAATATCAAATTAATAAGCCACGAGTAGTTCTATAAATGATTTGATTCCATTCTAGCTTGAATCAATAAAACTTCAAAATGCAGCTTGTGTTGATTGCAATTCTCGTCGTGGCATCAGCCTCAGGTAATAGTTTTCAAACTAAGATTCCAGAATAAAAAAAGTGAGGCGTATCCAGACGTTACTTGATTCTTAAATTGATTACTTGATTGTAGATTGATTGCCTAATTAATGTATCAATTTCTCGATTACTTGCTTGGTTGATTAAGTGATCGACAGAATGATTGACTGACTTATGATTAAATGCTTTGTTAAGTCCAGTCACATTGACATGCTTATCATCCATACTCGAGTGAGGCGTTGATTAAAACAACGTTAATTTGTTTCCTTTCGACCAAATGCTACAATATTTCAATGTCACTGTCAGTGTCATCTTGGTGAGTTCCAGAGAGTTGAGACCTTGACTGTCTTCAAATTTAGTTCTATTCAAGTGGTTGAAATTGCCCTGCTTTTTTTTTGCTTTTGTGAATGAAAACTTTTTTCAAATCACAAATTTTTTTCAGTTCGCATTAGGTTCCTTGAAGATGACGTCTTCCTTGCCTTTTCGTGTTAATTTCCTTTAATTTGAAATGCTTTAAGTTCCGGTCAAACGATCCAACATTTCACCCAACATTTCATCCAACATTCTATCCAACATTTCATCAAACATCGAAAATGACGATGTTGGGTGACCCAACATGGTGGTCAAATGATCCAACATTTCACCCAACATTTCATCCAACATTCTATCCAACATTTCATCAAACATCGAAAATGACGATGTTGGGTGACCCAACATGGTGGTCAAATGATCCAACATTTCACCCAACATTTCATCCAACATTCTATCCAACATTTCATCAAACATCGAAAATGACGATGTTGGGTGACCCAACATGGTGGTCAAATGATCCAACATTTCACCCAACATTTCACCAACATTCTATCCAACATTTCATCAAACATCGAAAATGACGATGTTGGGTGACCCAACATGGTGGTCAAATGATCCAACATTTCACCCAACATTTCATCCAACATTCTATCCAACATTTCATCAAACATCGAAAATGACGATGTTGGGTGACCCAACATGGTGGTCAAATGATCCAACATTTCACCCAACATTTCATCCAACATTCTATCCAACATTTCATCAAACATCGAAAATGACGATGTTGGGTGACCCAACATGGTGGTCAAATGATCCAACATTTCACCCAACATTTCATCCAACATTCTATCCAACATTTCATCAAACATCGAAAATGACGATGTTGGGTGACCCAACATGGTGGTCAAATGATCCAACATTTCACCCAACATTTCATCCAACATTCTATCCAACATTTCATCAAACATCGAAAATGACGATGTTGGGTGACCCAACATGGTGGTCAAATGATCCAACATTTCACCCAACATTTCATCCAACATTCTATCCAACATTTCATCAAACATCGAAAATGACGATGTTGGGTGACCCAACATGGTGGTCAAATGATCCAACATTTCACCCAACATTTCATCCAACATTCTATCCAACATTTCATCAAACATCGAAAATGACGATGTTGGGTGACCCAACATGGTGGTCAAATGATCCAACATTTCATCCAACACGATGATGGGTGAAATGTTGGGTGAAATGTTGGATCGTTTGACCGAGGCTTTATAATCTCACCCCTGTTAATTAAAGAACGCCGGTCAACCAGCATCCTTTGCGGTCACGCTTTGCAGAGAATGTTGTCATATTAAAATGGCCGCCGCAGTCGAAAGGCAACAAGCGAAGCGCGCAAAGGATGCTGGTTGATTGGCGTTCTTTAAAACGCGTACACTTTATATACATCATTTTCTAGCAACTTTGATTTCCTATAATAAGGCAATTCAACACTACCCAACTGCTTGGCTGACTGATTGTCTCACTGCCTAAATGACATCTTATATACCTGCAGCTACTTCAGCGAAAACGGTGACAGCATGCGAAGGGCAGTCGCTGAATTTGAAGTGCGAGTTTGGCTATTACTTAGACATCCAAGATGCTAACTACGGTAGAACATCTACTACCCCTTGTCATGGTTCTCATGACTCGACAACGGACTGCACATCACCGACTTCATTTGCTCTTGTTAAAAAGAGATGCCATTTTAAACAACAGTGTACCTATCCAGCCACCAACTTCCACTTTGGGGATTCGTGTTATGGTGTCGGGAAATATCTAGAAGTGAAGTATGAATGTACACCTTGGGGAGATCAGCCGTAAGTGTTTAAAGCATCATAGCGTCAATTATTTGTGAGTTGCCTTTGTCTTGATGTAGAGTCTTTCATGTCAAAATTGATTTTACGTGTTCAAATCATTGCTGCATATGGCGGAAGTGTTTGGGGCATTTTAGGGTGTGTTTGATTGCTACCAATTCTGAAAACGGCAGACTTGGTAGACTCAGAATTTGTGTTTGATTGACTCCGAAATTCTCAAAACGGTAGGTTTGGTAGGTTTGGAAGGCCTTCTGGACCTTCTGCTCCAAAAGGCAGAAGGCTTGGCAGACTTTGGAAAGATCCTCGTTTTCATTAGTAAACCGTCATGGCGAATCCGAAGCCTACCGTTTTGAAGATTTTTGTGTTTGATTGGGAAATACATTTCCGTCTCTGCAAAGTCTACTGTTTTGAGAATTTGGTAGGTTTGGAATTACCAATCAAACACACCCTTAACTTGATTTTAGGCTATGTTGAAGGTTTCTTTTAGGGGCTTCCTGGAGAAAATTCCTCATGATTTCAAAATGGAAAGGCCGATTTCTGTGAGGTAAATTTGAGAAAGTATTTGAACATGTCCATTATTAAAGGATATAGTTTTCAATATTATAGTTTTTTTATCCAGGGAGCAGTGGCTTTTCAAACGTTGATTGTTTTTTTACTCACCCAAATGCATAAGTTGAAGAGGGCAGCAACTCTCTAAGGATAAATAACAGACACATAGGACGAATTATGCCGAGGGGCAAATCACTCCAAAACTAGCGTACGAGATTTTGAGATTTTTTCTGAGATTTTCAAAGATTTTAAAGATTTCTAAGACCTTTCGAGATTTTGGGATTTTTGGGATTTCAAGATTTATCGAGATGTTCAAAGATTTTCGAGATTTTACAAGATTTTTCAAGACTTTGCAAGATTTGTGGGGATTTAAAGAATTTTGAGATTTTCGAAGAATTGTCGAAAGATTTTTTTGAGAATTTCTATCATTTGTTGGGGGAGATTTCTTGGATTTTTTTAGATTTTCGAAGATTCTTAGGATTTCCTTTGGGATTGCTACCCTCGAATTATGCTTGTCTAAAAATAGCCTATTGTATTTTATGTTCTCTAAAGATGATCAAATAAGAAGAAGAGGCCCTTTTGGTATATTTTTAGACTAGATTGTGATGTGTACGTCAAAAGGTGCACACGGATGGGATACATGCGAAATCCGAATTTACATATGTTGCATGGAAATTTAATTCAACGAGGTGAAAGTGGTGATAAAGATGGCAGTGAACAAGACGCAACAGAGCAAAAAATGAACCACCCTCATCGAAAATTTATTCAAATATTCTACAACCAACTGAGCCATATATCAAATGTCTGTCACGCATCCTCGACAGTTTTCTGCACTGCTCGTTGCTTTGAATACGTGGCTAGGCCCATTATGAAAGTAAGCCAAAAAGAGTGAGAAAATACGTGACCCATTCGTGTGCACCTATAAAGGTGGCTAAATCATTTAAGAAACAAGGTTTATATTTTCAAATACCGATACCTTTTTCAACAGGGCATTACAAGATGTCACTGTATGTGAGTACAACAGCAAAGAAATTTCATGTTCCAATGGACAACAAATCACGATCTTGTCTGCGATATATGGCAGGGAGAACCAGATCGATTGCACATCAGGATTTTATGGTAACATGAATTGCAATAATGGAGGCGCTATGGCGAAAACACAGGCACATTGCAATGATAAGGATAAATGCACACTTTCTGCGAACAATTCGTTCTATGGTGACCCATGCCCTGGAGTGAATAAATATCTTCATGTTACATATTACTGCAAGTGGTTAGTATGAACTAGACTTATTATTTCCATCCCAAGGATCCCAAGTTATCGCTACGACTACTAGGTGAGTCAGAAAAATGTTCAGATGTTTGAAAGCATATAGCTCTCAAACCATTTATCAGATTCCTATAAACTAATAATACCTATGTAGCTAACATATCAACTTATATAAGAAAATTTAGTTTGTCAAAATCGAGGTAATCTTTCTCAAATTACAAGCAATTTTATAAAAATGCTTCATTTAACAATCGTTCAAAGCAGGCCAAAAATCCTTGATCAAATTTGCTAGCGATCCGGCCTCTTGATAATAAAACTAAACAAAAAGGCTGAATCACAGTCCCAAGTGTATGCGATTATGCAGCAGCCTCTTCACATACCTAGTAAATGTTTCAGCGATAGGATAGACAGATAGAATTGATTATGATAGCTGTGGGGCTAAATTGCTAGCAAATTTGATCAATGATTTTAGGCCTGGTTAAATGATTTTGAAATGAAGCACTTTTGTAAAATCACGTGTAATTTGAGATCAATACAGTAAAACCCCGCAAACAACAACATAGGAAAATAAGAACCTACAGACTGATTTTTGTGAAAAAGACACCCAAAGATAAGAACCAAAACAGTCTGATTTCTTTCCATGTTCTTATCAGATGATACACTTATAATTAATTGCTGAAAAATAACAAATTTTGTGAATCTGAAATCAAGCTATTTTTCAAACATCTGCTGATCACATTAGTTTATAAAAACTGACAGCCCGTTTTAAGTCCAAACACCTCAGACAGTTTTAAAGGGTAAGCAAATTGTTTGGCAAATTTGTATGATATAATTTCTTTTTGTCTACAACACAAAAGATTACTATTTCCTGCAACATTTAGAATGCAATCATGCCTTCCAACTTTATTAATGCATACTGCATATAGCTTTTGTGTTCTTCGAAGTCATAAGGGTCCTTGGGGTAAGAACCTAACCCTGAAGACACGAAGAGCACCACATTCATAAGAACATAGTCAGTCTGCTTTTAGAAAAGTATGTTCTTGTTTGTGGGGTTTTACTGTATGATAGATTTTGACAAACTAAATTTTCTTATTTAAGTTGATATGGTAGCTGCAAGGTTATTATCAGTTTATAGGAATCTGAAAAATGATTTGACAGTAACTGGCTTCCAAATGTCTTAGCATTGTTCTGTCTTACCCGGCATCACATTGCTCAAATTAGGGCTCGTAACTTTACATATGCAAAGCATGGCTAGCTCACCCAATGTGCATGGTGGAAGGAATAGAATAGATACCTAAACATTTGCTTCGTGCATTTAATGCATATTTCTCAGTCAATATTTGAATTACGCACATATAAAAAGGAGAATTGTAATACCTCTTGTTCAGCTTTTAAACCAAAAGTATCACAAAATGCACGAGGCAGATGGTTAGATCTATCCTTTTTCTTTCAATTTATTCTCATGTGAATTCTTAATTCATTCTTAGCAGCATATTTTCGCATGCACGATGAGTGAGTTAGCTATCCTAGTTTTACGACATCATTGCTGTTCGCTTTATCTACAGGGTGACCAGATAAAAAGTAAAACTTTTTGAAAACTCACCAAGATTTGATTATTTATCTGATCTTTCTAGAGCGGAGCGGTAGGGACTCTGGAGGGGGGGGGGATAGTGGTGGCAGCAACTGTTGTCGTTGTTGTTCTCTCGGCCGGGGTTTCTATTGTCTAGCATCATGCGCCTGTGCTGGCCTGACATCTAATGTGAAACAGGTTCTATCAGTATTTAATCGTATGTGTAGCATTTTGTAATTGTTTATTTGGTTGTTATTTAGTTGCATGTCTTTGTGTGAAGGCCATGGGGTAGTCAGTGTCTTTTGCTCCCCGTGGTATCCTCTCTGTAATGTAGTGTGGTATAGTAATTATAGAAGGTATAGTAGCGTGTAACAGGCATTGTAGTATTTTATATGTATATAAAAAATTGTAGGTCTTTCCAGGAAGTCAATAAGTGTTAAGTTAAACTTCTAAGTTGTGATATAATTTAGAGACTTCAGGGTACTTCAGAGTCTACGATCTTCTTAAAATTTCAGTTAATAGGACATTTCTGTCGTTGCACTATGAAATACCGCACGATTTTATCATTCTTCAGGAACTTGTGACGAACGATCTTAAAATTCGTGTATTGTAGAGATAGTTGCGGAATCTGTTCTTAAAGACCCATTGCTAACCATGATCCTTTGTGGCGCCAAAGTCGACTTTCGTATGATATGAAAGTCATTTCTGGCCTAGGTTCTGTTTGTCTTACTTTTCATTCGGCGTACAAAGGATCGTGGTCGACAATGGGTCTTTAATACTAGTCCCAAAACTTAAGATTGACTGGAGGTTGTAGCTTTGACAAAGATTTAAAGGATATGATCCTCAAAGGGATGCCCTCTATAATTCGATCTTCTTTCGTTTTAGCATATAAACTACTTCCAACAGATGTAAATCATTTAACGAGATACAAGAGACAGATGTTTATGCAGAAAAAACATAGAGATGACAAAGTAATTATTTTGGGTATGATTTTCCTATTATTCAAGTTATTGTTAGTAAAAAGATGCTGCGCTGTAAAAGCTCTATGGGGTTAGGGGACTACTTTATCATGATTTTGGTGAACATGCCACTTAGAGGCGACAATAGCGCCAGGGAACAGTGTCGGACACTTTGCTAAATATTGGAAAGGGGCGAAGCTGTTTTTTCAGTCGAAATCCATTATCCATTGTTTTCAAACAAACGATAATTGTTTTTCTCAGCAGTGGGGGTGAGCCCCCTTGTCTTGGTGTCCGCCACTGCCAAGGAACTTGGAAGTCATATTTCTGAGTTTTTTGCAGAGATTTATTCCTCCCCTCCCTGCATTCGTGATTCATTGTATAAAGAGTATTTAGTTAAACATTCATAATATGATTGTCGATATTTGTTTCATGGCTATCATTAAATTTGATTTTAGACTTAGGACACAGGGAAACCAGGAAATAATTGTTGCTAAAAATAAAATTTGCTAAAAAAATTGTTTTTCTTTGTCCCCTGTGTGCTTAGTCATTTTTGTACCTTAGTCCCATGTGCTCCGCGAAAGACTGCATATGCTCACAGGGGACAAAGAAAGACAAATTTTTTTTCAGCAATCTTTTTTAGCAACAATTATTTCCTGGTTTCCCTGTGCTTAGGACTGAAATAATAGGGGTGTTAATTTTTTTTTCGTTTTGATATGTAGTATTTAGGATACCTAAAAAGTACCCGTTTTGACGAAACGATCCATCGGCTCAAGTACTACGGTGAATGGCTGAAATACTATCAGATTTTTTTTAAAGGATGCCCAGCCATGTCAAATTTGGATAAACCGATTCAAAATTATGTTTATCATATGAGATTTTTAGCCAAATGACTGGGTAAATCATTCATAAGTAACACTTAAAGACAAATGACGGATATATAGCGCCTAGTTTAAAAATAGAACAAAAGATGTCTGAGTGCCCTCATTGTCCAGTTGATTTAATAGTCTCTCGAGGTCATCAAATCCAATGGAATACAATAGGCTATATTTGGATTGCCCAGGCCCCTGATTTAAGTCGCCTTATATCTCCGTCATTTGTCTTTAAGGCACGATTTTTGCGTTTTTCTATTGAGAGGAAATGTACAGACCAAAGTCTATCACTAAATAAATGCTCCTTTGGCAAATCAAAACCCTTTTGTCAGAAGTTAATGAAAATTTTACTGAAGCACGATTTGGTTTTGTGCTTAGCTCATGTATTGTATTCAGTGGCAAGGATGTTGCCCTTTGGGAATTCTAGCAATTTGATGGCGTCACAACCTCAAAACTAGGTGAAATGTAATTTTGAAAATGATTTCATTATCAAAAATTCTCACGGGAAAATGACATTAAAGTTCCTGCAGCTCTTTTCAAGTCATTCATTCGAAAGAAAATGGAACCAAACAATTAACTCAATCATTTTAAAAGATTTTAAAAATTTGACGCTTATCCTTAAAGTAAATGAACGGAGATATAGATTTCAAGATTTCAAGATTTCAAGATTTCAAGATTTCATTTTCAAACAATAGCCTAGTACATGTTATTATGTATACTTTAAACAGCTATTGAATGAAGCAAACAAGAACAATAAATTTATTTACAAAACAACAACGAAGATACTAAATCATACAATGTTATATACATGATAAGAAGTCAATGACAAACAGAACAATGAATTTATTGACGGAAAATCAACAATAACAATATAGCGATCTAGTCTAAACATAGCACAAAAGAACGGCACGCGCCACTTATGTTCCTATTGTTTTCATCGATCGAAAACATGAAGTACAATAGGTTCTATTTACATGGACCCAGTCTCCCTAGCTAAGTTGCCTTTTAACCCCGTTGATTTACTTTAAATATCTTCGTTCTTATAAACCTCTTCTTGTTACTTTCTTTGAAATTTTATCCCTCCCAAGATTATCCGTGTTCCCAGATGATTTAGTGAAATCCTTAGTTCCAACTGAGTTTTGTAATCTCAAGTAACCAGAGTTTGATAAACCCATAACTAAAATCAAGATTTATGTATAAAGATTTAATTGGCACGTACTTTAGAATTAGTGTCTTAGAGATATCAATATAATTTAAGTCTGATTTAGCTTTTCTGATTTAACTATTACTTTAAGAGATAACTTAGATTTATTCTATCCGTTAAGGAGATGGTTTCGGCAGATTGATTTATAGATATTAGATTATAAGTTAATGTACTGCTTTGCAGGCCCCGGGTGCTTTCTGGCGGTTTCATAGACAAGCGGTCATTTTNTTTGAAAATGATTTCATTATCAAAAATTCTCACGGTAGAATGACATTAAAGTTCTTACAGCTCTTTTCAAGTCATTCATTCGAAAGAAAATGGAACCAAACAATTAACTCAATCATTTTAAAAGATTTTAAAGATTTGACACTTATCCTTAAATATCTTCGTTCTTGTGTTCTTGTAAACCTCTTCTTGTTACTTTCTTTGAAATTTTATCCCTCCCAAGATTATCCGTGTTCCCAGATGATTTAGTGAAATCCTTAGTTCCAACTGAGTTTTGTAATCTCAAGTAACCAGAGTTTCATAAACCCATAACTAAAATCGAGATTTATGTATAAAGATTTAATTGGCACGTACTTTAGAATTAGTGTCTTAGAGATATCAATATAATTTAAGTCTGATTTAGCTTTTCTGATTTAACTATTACTTTAAGAGATAACTTAGATTTATTCTATCCGTTAAGGAGATGGTTTCGGCAGATTGATTTATAGATATTAGATTATAAGTTAATGTACTGCTTTGCAGGCCCCGGGTGCTTTCTGGCGGTTTCATAGACAAGCGGTCATTTTGTGATTCGGGGGATAAAATGTGATCCCATGGATTATCAGCGCAAGCCCTTCACTCTTTCCCTACTTCCTGAATGAAAACAAGTGTCTCGTATGCCGAATAACACAAAGAAATACATGACCCTTTAGTATTACTAAATGCTTCATTTGCACAGTTTCGACATCGAAAATGACAAATTGAGGACCACAGCGTGGACGTTCTTTGCCAAGAGATGTAAACTGTCAATTTCTGATTACAAGAAGCATTTTTCAAGCGGGCTAGTCTGACCACACCAGGGACGCAGGAAACAGTTATTACTTGGAGGGGCACAACTCTCCAAAGGGCCACTTTTTAGAGCTGGAGGGGCCCGTTAAGCCGTGAAAAAGGCTGAGGAAAATGGCATGTTGAGATTAAAATAGGGCACTTTTAACACAGTTGGAGGGGTCGATGTGCCATCCCCCGGGCTCCTACGTCTTTGGACGTGACCTCGCTTTATAGCAAAAAATCCAAAAATCCAAAAGAATAGTTTTTATAAAATGATGTAATAACTCTCAGAAGAGACAATACATTAAGCCTCTATGAAGAAAAGGTCCTTCGTAGAGGCTGCGCGCCGGCTGCTGCATACAAGATAGTGTAGAAATAGATATTAATGGCCTAGATAACTGATTTTTCTTCTAGGCCATCTTTTCGTTATAGGTGTACAGTAAATCCCCGCATATAAGAACCCACTTTTTGAGAGTCAGGCTGAATTAGGTTCTTATTTTAAAGGTACTTGGATTAACTTCAGCGTATAAAGGTTCTTATTCGAAGGGGCCCTTATGTAAACCTTTTATATTAGGAGTCATCACCAAGAGATTTTCAAACCTTTCATTTGTTTTGGCAATATTACTAAGGACCTAATAACTGATTCTAAGCTTACAAATAGCAGGGGAGGAGGTTCAGATTTTAACAGCCAACTGGGGCAAAATTGAACATAATAAGGACAATCAAAAGATCCACTTTATTCCTTGTAATAAGAACATATTTCTTCCATCAAGCTGAAACAGGTTCTTAATTAGGAGGTGCATAATTTAGGAAAAACAGCCTGTAGGTTCTTATATGCGGGGATTTACTGTATCGAATAATAGATGTATTACATATAAGATGCACATGATTTTTATTTTTAACTAAAACACGACGCCTTTTTCATATGCTAATCTTTACTTTATTTCACAATGTTGCATTTATTAGCAACTTGACATAACATAATATTTTTTGGTGTATTGATTTTTGATGATGATAAAAGGACAAATTGTTGATATTTGCATTTTTTGTTTCACGATGCCATTCTTAAGATTGTTTGCATCCTCGGATTTTTCGTCTATCTTTTTTGTCGTTATTAACCATGGGCGGTAGGAGATGCGTGGATTGCTTTTTGAAAATATTGTGGTCATATGGTTGGGGCTATTNGTCATAACAATCTTGGTCAATTTTGCCTGGTTGCAGATAGTTTGGAGCTGCAAGACACGTTACTGCTGCAAGTGAGTTAATTACATCTGGATATTGTAGGTTGTGTCTGTACATCTCAATTATATAAAAGCCTTTCGAGCATGTTGACCATCCTGCTTTGCTAAAGCTAGTCAACCAATATGAGGGTTTATGATAAAGAACTGGTAGGTTAAGTGATTTCTTTAGATAATTGCGATATTGCGTGTTCGTCTGCCAGGCGTGACTGAGTCTGCGAAGGACTTGCTTGGCTACATCAATGTTGCCTACGACACTAACGGTGTGTGCGTTAGGCCCACCACAACATGATTGTACTCCATGACAAAGAGCCCAGGATCTACATCTTGAATTGCACTGAGAATCGTTTACCTTCTGTCCTTCCGGATAGAAATTTCCGCATTGACATTGGTCCCCTTTTGTTGCAGACAGGATGTAACCCTTATCCCTGCATATGTCCTGGCATTTGACATTTGAATTATGGCCTTCCATCTTTTCGCTGACAGCTGATGCTGGAAATGCTGAATAACATCCTTCGACTACATAGGAGCTTGCTGATCTCTTGTTTATAGTGTCAGCTGCTGAAAGCGACAGCAGAATTGCCACCAACAGCAACAAATTGAAAAGAAGCATCATGAATTTCTAGGAGAAAAAGATCAAACTGTTTAGGTTATAGCTTAATTTTCTCTGCAGGGGCAAAGCTAGTTAAAATTATTGGGGGATGCAGGCCCGCAATTTTTCGACAAAAAACATCGCCTTTTTCTCGGATTTGATTGTTGACAATAATACGACGTGGCCAACTTTGCAAACAAAGTAGCCGAAAAACTTATTAGCATTATTATTATTATTATTATTATTATTATTTTGTTATTATTATTATTATTATTATTATTTATTATTATTTATTATTATTTATTATTATTTATTATTATTTATTATTATTTATTATTATTTACTATTATTTATTATTATTTATTATTATTTATTATTATTTATTATTATTTATTATTATTTATTATTATTTATTACTCGAGCAGTAAGAAAATCTTTGTAATTTAAAATCTTAAAATGTAATTTATGTTAAAATGCCGTTCGACATTTAAAATGCCGTTAGAAATGTGTGCCAAAACTTTCTTGGCCTGACAGCCCATCAAAAATGATTTCTCAATATATTTGTTTAATTGTTTCGTTTCAAGTCTAATACTTTATTCTCCATCATCCTGTTTAGGCCATATTAATGTGTAATTTTTCCTGAAATCAGGTTGTAAGAGGGCTTTCAAAGAAGGGGTATGGGAAATTTTCTTGTCCAAATTAAATATTTTTATTCCATGTGAACAATTCAAAATTACTGAACTAAATTGACAAATTGGTAAAAGATTTTTGAGTGATGAGGCATTTTTCAAAAAGGCCTCCACTCACATACCACCAGAAATGGTACGGGGGTTCGTAAATGCTCGTCTTACCAACATTTTGGGATACTCGGTACATTTATTATTTGAAATAGGGCCCACAGTGCGCTAGACATTTGGTGTAAATGTAGTATTTTGCTCGTTAGTGGTGGAGGAGGTCGTAGGGCGCGGTGGAGCAATTCCTTCACCACTCAGTATGTTAAGAAATGGCTTGTTAAATGTAGTTAGTTCTAGTATGCATGTAATACTTCAATCTATAAAATAGATTCCGATAAACAACCCATTATGCACTTTGGTAAAGGACAACCTCCAAATGGTTCCACAAACACAGATATATTTTTGGCAAAACTTAAATGACATTTTTTAAAGCTGAATCAACAAAAAAATTTACACGTAAACAAGCGAACATATAAAGTCAACAGAATGGTTGAAGAAGAACGTCTAAAGAAGGCAGTCAAATCAATCGATATTTTTGGGTGAGTATGCTCTTAAAGTTCAGAAAATTTGTTGGTTAGGAGCGTTGTCATCTTAAAACGGTTTCTTCTATTTTTTTGCTAAATGCTGCTCCAAGGAAACATTTTTAAATAGCTATTTGTTAGGATCTAAGATATCTTCTTTATTAGCACATTTTTACCGACTGAGTTGAAGGAGAAGCTTTGGCATTTCTCATAGTTTAAAATGGTGACTCGTAGTTCGATCTCAATGAATTGTATGCCATTTAGTTGCTGAGGAGCTGACCTAGATATGAAAGTTTATTTCACAAAAAAAGATATGATGACTATTCTTGAAAGCGGTTCTTTCCTGGAGAAAGGTTAAAAATAGCGATCAAACTTTGTGCAATTGTTCTTTCAAAGCAATGGTAAGGAGTAGGGCTTATTATATTCGACGAAACGAACCCAAAAGAAACCGAACAAAGCCGAACGAACCCGAACGAGACCGAACGAAACCGAACGAAACCGAAAAAAATTTGCTGTAAACTGTCTAGTTTAATCCTTAAAAGTGATTAAAACAATATCAAATTAATAAGCCACGAGTAGTTCTATAAATGATTTGATTCCATTCTAGCTTGAATCAATAAAACTTCAAAATGCAGCTTGTGTTGATTGCAATTCTCGTCGTGGCATCAGCCTCAGGTAATAGTTTTCAAACTAAGATTCCAGAATGAAAAAAGTGAGGCGCATTCAGACGTTACTTGATTCTTAAATTGATTACTTGATTGTAGATTGATTGCCTAATCAATGTATCAATTTCTCGATTACTTGCTTGGTTGATTTTGTGATCGACAGAATGATTGACTGAATATTGTTGAATGCTTTGTTAAGTTCAGTGACATGCTTATCTTCCGTAATTGAGTGAGGCGTTAATTAAAACAACGTTAATTTCAGTATCATCTTGGTGAGTTCCAGAGGGTTGAGGCCTTGATTGTCTCCCGGGCGGGGGGGGGGGTGACTTCCATATTTACTGGTACGGGTTTTCCACTTTTTGGGTTGCCTTTTTTCAAGCAGAAAATAAATTTTAGGGTGTCAGTTTTGGTAAGTTCATAAGAAACCATAAATTTTGGGGTATCATTTTTGGTATGATCATAAATTTTAGGGTATCAAAAATAATTCTTTGGGGTGAACTTTTGGGATTTTTGACCCATAATTTTAAATTTTAGGGTGTGCATTATGCATATCCTGTAAATTTTGGGGTATTGTTTTTGGAAAATCTATAAATTTTAGGGTGTGATTTCACATGTCAAAATGGGAAAAACCCATCATCTCCCAATTGAAGTTACCCCCCCCCCCCCGGGGATTGTATTCAAATTTAGTTCTATTCAAGTGGTTGAAATTGTCCTGTTTTTTTTTGCTTTTGTAAATGAAATTGTTTTTCAAATGACAAATTGATTTTCAGTCCGCGTTAGGTTCCTTGAAGATGACGTCTTCCTTGCCTTTTCGTGTTAATTTCCTTTAATTTGAAATGCTTTATAATCTCATCCCTGTTAATTAAAGAACGCCGGTCAACCAGCATCCTTTGCGGTCACGCTTTGCAGAGAATGTTGTCATATTAAAATGGCCGCCGCAGTCGAAAGGCAACAAGCGAAGCGCGCAAAGGATGCTGGTTGATTGGCGTTCTTTAAAACGCGTACACTTTATATACATCATTTTCTAGCAACTTTGATTTCCTATAATAAGGCAATTCAACACTACCCAACTGCTTGGCTGACTGATTGTCTCACTGCCTAAATGACATCTTATATACCTGCAGCTACTTCAGCGAAAACGGTGACAGCATGCGAAGGGCAGTCGCTGAATTTGAAGTGCGAGTTTGGCTATTACTTAGACATCCAAGATGCTAACTACGGTAGAACATCTACTACCCCTTGTCATGGTTCTCATGACTCGACAACGGACTGCACATCACCGACTTCATTTGCTCTTGTTAAAAAGAGATGCCATTTTAAACAACAGTGTACCTATCCAGCCACCAACTTCCACTTTGGGGATTCGTGTTATGGTGTCGGGAAATATCTAGAAGTGAAGTATGAATGTACACCTTGGGGAGATCAGCCGTAAGTGTTTAAAAGCATCAAGGCGTCAATTATTTATGAGTTACCTTTGTCTGGATGTAGCGTCTTTCCGGTCAAAATTGATTTTACGTGTTCAAATCATTGCTGCATATGGCGGAAGTGTTTGGGGCATTTTAGGGTGTGTTTGATTGCTACCAATTCTGAAAACGACAGACTTGGTAGACTCAGAATTTGTGTTTGATTGACTCCGAAATTCTCAAAACGGTAGGTTTGGTAGGTTTGGAAGGCCTTCTGAACCTTCTGCTCCAAAAGGCAGAAGGCTTGGCAGACTTTGGAAAGATCCTCGTTTTCATTAGTGAACCGTCATGGCGAATCCGAAGCCTACCGTTTTCAAGATTTTTTGTGTTTGATTGGGAAATACATTTCCGTCTCTGCAAAGTCTACTGTTTTCAGAATTTGGTAGGTTTGGAATTACCAATCAAACACACCCTTAACTTGATTTTAGGCTATGTTGAAGGTTTCTTTTAGGGGCTTCCTGGAGAAAATTCCTCATGATTTCAAAATGGAAAGGCCGATTTCTGTGAGGTAAATTTGAGAAAGTATTTGAACATGTCCATTATTAAAGGATATAGCTTTCAATGTTATAGTTTTTTTATCCAGGGAGCAGTGGCTTTTCAGACGTTGATTGTTTTTTACTCACCCAAATGCATAAGTTGAAGAGGGCAGCAACTCTCTAAGGATAAATAACAGACACATAGGACGAATTATGCTAGTCTAAAAGTAGCCTATTGTATTTGATGTTCCCTAAAGATGATCAAATAAGAAGAAGAGGCCTTTTTGGTATATTTTTAGACTAGATTGTTATGTGTACGTCAAAGGTGCACACGGATGGGATACATACGAAATCCGAATTTACATGTTGCATGGAAATTTAATTCAATGAGGTGAAAGTGGTGATAAAGATGGCAGTGAACAAGACGCAACAGAGCAAAAAATGAACCACCCTCATCGAAAATTTATTCAAATATTCTACAACCAACTGAGCCATATATCAAATGTCTTTCACGCAACCTCGACAGTTTCCTGCACTGCTCGTAGCTTTGATTACGTGGCTAGGCCCATTACGAAAGTAAGCCAAAAAGAATGAGAAAATACGTGACCCATTCGTGTGCACCTATAAAGGTGGCTAAATCATTTAAGAAACAATGTTTATATTTTCAAATACCGATACCTTTTTCTTTTTCAACAGGGCATTACAAGATGTCACTGTATGTGAGTACAACAGCAAGGAAATTTCATGTTCCAATGGACAACAAATCACGATCTTGTCTGCGATATATGGCAGAGAGAACCAGATCGATTGCACATCAGGATTTTATGGTAACATGAATTGCAATAATGGAGGCGCTATGGCGAAAACACAGACACATTGCAATGATAAGGATAAATGCACACTTTCTGCGAACAATTCGTTCTATGGCGACCCATGCCCTGGAGTGAATAAATATCTTCATGTTACATATTACTGCAAGTGGTTAGTATGAACTAGACTTATTATTTCCATCCCAAGGATCCCAAGTTATCGCCACGACTATACCTTGACTACTAGGTGAGTCAGAAAAATGTTCAGATGTTTGAAAGCCCGTAGCTCTCAAACCATTTATCAGATTCTATAAACTAATAAAACATATGTAGCTTACATATCAACTTATATAAGAAAATTTAGTTTGTCAAAATCGAGGTAATCGTTCTCAAATTGCAAGCAATTTTATAAAAATGCTTCATTTAACATCCTTCAAAGCAGGCCAAAAATCCTTGATCAAATTTGCTAGCGATCCAGTCTCTTGAGAATAAAACTAGACAAAAAGGCTGAATCACAGTCCCAAGTGTATGCGATTATGCAGCAGCCTCTCCACATACCTAGTAAATGTTTCAGCGATAGGATAGACACATATAATTGATTATGATAGCTGTGGGGCTAATTTGCTATCAAATTTGATCTACGATTTTAGGCCTGGTTAAATGATTTTGAAATGAAGCACTTTTGTAAAATCACGTGTAATTTGAGATCAATACAGTAAAACCCCGCAAACAACAACATAGGAAAATAAGAACCTACAGACTGATTTTTGTGAAAAAGACACCCAAAGATAGGAACCAAAACAGTCTGATTTCTTTCCATGTTCTTATCAGATGATACACTTATAATTAATTGCTGAAAAATAACAAATTTTGTGAATCTGAAATCAAGCTAATCAATCAATCTGAAACCGCTTTTTATACATCTGCTGATCACATTAGTTTATAAAAACTGACAACCCGTTTTAAGTCCAAACACCTCAGACAGTTTTAAAGGGTAAGCAAATTGTTTGGCAAATTTGTATGATTAGCTTTTGACAAACTAAATTTTCTTATTTAAGTTGATATGGTAGCTGCAAGGTTATTATCAGTTTATAGGAATCTGAGAAATGATTTGACAGTAACTGGCTTCCAAATGTCTTAGCATTGTTCTGTCTTACCCGGCATCACCCACTCATTGCTAAAATTAGGGCTCGTAACTTTACATATGCAAAGCATGGCTAGCTCACCCAATCTGCATGGTGGAAGGAATAGAATAGATACCTAAACATTTGCTTCGTGCATTTAATGCATATTTCTTGGAAGCTGAGCAGTCAATGTTTGAATTACGCACACATAAAAAGGAGAATTGTAATACCTCTTGTTCAGCTTTTAAACCAAAAGTATCACAAAATGCACGAGGCAGATGGTTAGATCTATCCTTTTTCTTTCGATTTATTCTCATGTGAATTCTTAATTCATTCTTAGCAGCATATTTTCGCATGTACGATGAGTGAGTTAGCTATCCTAGTTTTACGATATCATTGCTGTTCGCTTTATCTACAGGGTGACCAGATAAAAAGTAAAACTTTTTGAAAACTCACCAAGATTTGATTATTTATCTGATCTTTAAATTTTATTTTCAGCATTTGTTTCACAGACCAAATAAATTTGTGGGACGACTGCACTTTAGCGGACCAGATTTATGTCATATCTCTCAAGAACGAATCCTAACTAAACCCCACCTTACCCTAACTAAACCCTACCTTACCCTAACTAAACCCTAACTAACNGGGCTAACTTAGATGTGTAAATTTAATTGCCTAAAATCGGTCATGGCATTCTAAAGTTGCTGGCGAATAGACCATTTAGCTATTCTACAAAAGAGTCTGGATCAAGCGTAGACTTATTACATGAGTCCTTGTTTTCGCTCCATTCCCCCTAACCATACCCCACAATACCCATAGCGCTTCAACTAAGTTTTAAATTTTGTTAGTTTTAGCGGAATGACTATAACAATAAATAACAATTCAATTCAATGGAGCAAAACTTTGACTCATATCATCAGTCTAGATCAAGCGATATTTTGAAAATTTGTTATACGAAAGGTTCGATTGAGTGGCGCTAGAGCTTCTATAACTTTTGTTCACATTCGAAAATTCTACAAAATGCATAAAAAAATATCGTTCGATTCAGACTCTATTTTAGAATAGCTAAAAGGTCCATTTGCTTGGCAGCTGTTTCTAAAAATGCTTGCAGGAGGATGACTAGAAATATCGATCAAAATGTGTCCAGTTTTCAGCTTAATAATAGTGACAATGGATCATTAAGGGGCCACTACGAAAACAAGATCTCTTCTTGGCTTTTTTAGTGCTATCCATGCTTTCTCAACTTAGAGGTGTTATTTATTTATTTCGGGACGACTGCACTTTAGCGGCTTGATGTCATATCTCTCGGCAATGTATTTGACCAAATACCCTACCAACCCTAACTAAACCCTACCTTACCCTAACTAACCCTAACTTACCCTAACTAACCCTAACTAAAACCCCTTTTCCAAAACTTAACCCTAACCCTTACCCCATGACACATAACGTGCCGATATTGATTGCTGGTCCGCTAAAGTGCAGACTAGCCAAATTTGTTAGATGATCTCTATGTTATTCTTTTGAGAGACAGAGCACGAAAAAACAGCATGAAAAAACCGATTTTGAGCTGTAACAATGCATGAAATACACTGCTGTAACATTCCTTTCCACTGTTTCTGTTACAAACTCCTTTCCTTTCTCTTTCCTGCCTTTACTTCCCTCCCCTTCCCTTCCTTCTCTCGTTTTCCAAGAAATACGAATTTTTTAGTAATTTTCTTCTAGAATCGAACATCCTTACGAGATTTCTTTGCGACTTCGCGTATTTCATCTAGCACTGCAGCAAGCCAGCCAACATGTTCATGAGTCAATTTGCTGAACAGTCGGTTAGGCGGTCAGCCTGTCAGTCAAAAATCAGCATCACAAATCACAAATCACTGTATATATATTCTTGAATAAGAACAGGCGAAGATTTCTTCTGCTTTTACTCAATTGTCTTTTCTTTCTTGTTTGCAGAAATGACGTTATAATCAAGAGAAAAATCGGGACTGGTTCTAAATGATAACCTGAAAATTGAAATGATTCCTTATTCATTATCATGGTATGATAATGAATGATATGGTAAATAAATCATAACGAAGTGATTGGAAATGTGATAAATAAGTCTCAAGGATATTATAAAAGATAAAGTATTGACCCTTGCCGTATTCTTTTATCACTTCAGTCAAAGAATCATACCGGGTGAGTCAGAAAAAACAATCCCCGTTTGAAAGGTCACTGCTTCCTGGATATCGAGGCAATAATATTTGTAAATATATTGTTTAATAGTGGATATGTTTAAATAAATTCTAACTTTTACCTGACTGAAATCAGCCACTCCGTTCTGAAATTATGAAAGATTTTCTCAAGAAAACCCCTCCAAGAAACCTTCAAAAAACGGCATAAAATCACGACCAAATTTTCTGTCATATTTCTTCCTTAATAGCAATGACTTGTACTGGCTTTAGCACGTTTTATCCCTTTGGGAGGATGAAAGTGGCATCCCTGAGAACATAACAATATTATTCTCGGACGTTTTATCTTCGCAAGAGGATAACACGTGCTATAGCATGTGCTAGTCATTGCTGTAAAGGCAGAAACATGTGGAAAATTTTAGGCCTGTTTTGAAGGTTTGTTTTAGGGGCTTCCTGGAGAAAATCCCTCATAATTTCAGAACGGAGTGGCCGATTTCAGTCAGGTAACTTTTAAATTATATTTGAACATGTCAACCATTGAATAATGTATTTTTCAACATTATCGTTTTGATATCCAGGGGGAGCAGTGGCCTTTCAAACGGGGATTGTTTTTTCTGGCTCATCCGGTATAAGAAATTTTGAGCGTATAATGCTTATTTTTTCGAAGAAGCTACTGGGTGCACAAAAAAGTACCCACTGTTGATATGGGCCATGATATATCATACAGTGGGACAATTTTAAAAATTGATGATTTTAATCCCGTAAACTACTCGGGAATTTTCTTTCGATTTTTCGGCGCCTACTTTTCGCGTGATAAGCAATTTCTTCAAAATTCATAGTCGCGAAAAAAGATGAAATATTTTCTAAATGGTGTCGACCATTATGGCCATGTCGTGGATAATTTTTTAGTTAGCTCTTCATATTGATATATTGATATGTGGGCCAAGAGCTGTGGGCAGAAAGCAACCCCTGTAAACAGATAACCATTAATATGTGGTAGGTTAGAATAGTGGTTAGCGCTCTTGCCTTCTGTGAGAAAGGTTGCGAGTTCAAGCCCTTGGTTAGCCGCATGGGGTAGTACCACCGCTCATCTTAGCAAAAGTTCTGTATGCTTCTCTCCTTGGAGAAGAGCTTAAAGTCCTTGGGATGAGTTGGTAGTAGGGGTGGTCTGGTCGGTAATGGACTCCGTGTGGGTCCCTCGACCAGACGATATGCTAATAAAACCAAGGGTGTCAGGACACCGATTAAGTAATCAATAAATAAATAGTTACTTACATTGTTTTGTTTGTTGTTGTCTTCTTTGTTTTGTCTCTGCCTGCCTTGTTGTGAGCTCATGATTCAACCGCCTAAATTAATTTAGGCCAGCCCAACCGCTTTTTCGAACCTAACTCCCTTACTCCCTTGTATTCCTGTGTGTATGTGCGCCTTCGCAGAAGAAAGGGTATTAAACTGCAAGCCAACAAAGAAAACTTTTCTTTGTTGGCTTGCGGTTTAAAACCCTTTCTTCTGCGAAGGCGCACATACACACAGGAAAACAAGGGAGTAAGGGAGTTAGGTTCGAAAAAGCGGTTGGGCTGGCCTAAATTAATTTAGGTGGTTGAATCATGAGCTCACAACAAGGCAGGCAGAGACAAAACAAAGAAGACAACAACAAACAAAACAATGTAAGTAACTATTTAGTTATTGATTACTTAATCGGTGTCCTGACACCCTTGATAAAACAAATCAAGCCTTTTAAAGACGTGAACCCCGAGGGCGGGTTATGCGCTCTGGGAGTAGAAGTTGTTCCTACGTTCACAGCGTCAGCGACTACTAGGTGCGACTACTTCACAGCGACTACTACTGCGCTCAGGTTAAAATTTGTCCAATTAGAATCAAGAAATTTCTGNCAAGGGTGTCAGGACACCGATTAAGTAATCAATAAATAAATAGTTACTTACATTGTTTTGTTTGTTGTTTCTTCTTTGTTTTGTCTCTGCCTGCCTTGTTGTGAGCTCATGATTCAACCGCCTAAATTAATTTAGGTGGTTGAATCATGAGCTCACAACAAGGCAGGCAGAGACAAAACAAAGAAGACAACAACAAACAAAACAATGTAAGTAACTATTTAGTTATTGATTACTTAATCGGTGTCCTGACACCCTTGATAAAACAAATCAAGCCTTTTAAAGACGTGAACCCCGAGGGCGGGTTATGCGCTCTGGGAGTAGAAGTTGTTCCTACGTTCACAGCGTCAGCGACTACTAGGTGCGACTACTTCACAGCGACTACTACTGCGCTCAGGTTAAAATTTGTCCAATTAGAATCAAGAAATTTCTGAGCGTAGTCATTCGAGATCAGCACTTGCGCTTCTCGATCGCGTCCAAAAGTACTGAAGTGGACGTCGGTCTGTACTGTGTCAACATGACCCTAGAAAATAGTAATATCAGAGAACTCCTTTTGAAAAGAAATAGTTTCATAACTCTGCAATTTAAATTGATAATGCTCCTAAAAACTAACAACTCAGTTATGTTGCTTGGTACCTATCGCATATTGTAATGTTCGGTTGGGAAAAAACCCGTTTCTTCTTCTCTTTATCGCAAGGGTGTTTTGCAAACAATTAATCGAATTAAAGGCTAACATTGTGGATAAAGAGGGTTCGTTTACCATTACCGAGGTCACTCTTTGTTAAAAATCTGGCTTAAATTATATGTAGTTGGGGAAAGCTTCAAAGAGAATGGTTTGGATGTTGGTAATGCTGACACGAGGGATGAAAATTAAGCAAGGGCAGTCATAAAGAGATTATGGCAACTTAGAGATGGGCGGAATCAGCAAGCTTTTAATGTAAGTTAATTGATCTGTGAAGTTAGCAACATTTTATTTAGTCCATCTTTAGGGCATCATTAATTTCAAGTTAGAAATAGGAAAATGGAAAGGCGTATTACACAGATATATCATGTTTCATTTCATACATTTCATATTTCACATTTTAATGTAGACTGATGATATGAGTCAAAGTTTTGCTCCATTGAATTGAATTGTTATATATTGTTACAGTCATATTCCGCTAAAACTTGTTTGAAGCGGAATGGGTATTGTATGTGGGGTATGGTTAGGGGGGAATGGAGCGAAAACAAGGAATCATGTAATAAGTCTAATTTTAATGAGGGTGACCCGTCAGCCAAATGGCTGATTTATAAGAGACTTTCATAAATGTATCATTATTTTAATTGTATATTGTAATTAGGTTCTTATTGGAGGACCCCTTGAAAACCAGCTTCTGCTGAAGGGCAACCCTCCTTAAAAGATTGAAATATGAAATATGAAATATAAAAACTGAAAACCTACAGTGTTAAAAATTGACTAGAAAATTACAATATTAAAAAATAAGCAACGATAGTGCCTTACAATTATCACAATGTTAAAAGAAAGTTATGATATAAAAACTAGAATATCAATAACCAATTAACAAAAGAGGGAATCGGCAGCATAAGTTTCAAATCCGGTTAAAAAGTTAAAAAGGCCGGTGTAAAATTCTGTGACCTATTTCTTTGAATGGAATGGGTTGAAAGCTACTTTGTAATAATTCTACCGTTGGACTCTTCAGAAATTTTCAATATTTTCAGAATTAGAGTGCTTTTCTTCTTTTTTACGAATTCAAGAAAAATTTTGAAAAAAACTTAAAACCATCGTAATTTCTAAACTTTTTGAGGAAACATCGAATAATTTTCGAGAAAAATATAGTTTATGAACATTTACAATATGGTATCAAGCAAAAGTCTGTCACTCTTCTGGTTTGCGATTTAGAAATTTGATGACGTCACATCCTCAAATGAGTTGAAATATGAAATACGCTGTAATTTCGAAAATATTAAAGATTTTTGGAAAGTCCAACGGTAGAGTTATAGCAAATTAGCTAAAATTTCTTTCAAGCCATTCGATTCAAAGAACAATGTCACAGAATTTTACACCGACCTTTTTGGCCAATTTAAAGATTTGGAACCTATGCTAGAAGCGTCACTGATAAGACAATCATAGTGAAACTAGGATTGAGAAAGGATTTTTTAAACCCTTCTGATGTCAGAACATTATTTCGATAGCCGCCTGACTACATTTTGAAGTTGTTTTACCACCAGTGGATTGTAGGGGCAGAAGACTTTTTGGAAATGCATTCATTTGCAAGCAAGTTGATAGAAGTAGAAATTATTATTGACCGTCGGCAGATGAGTTCAACGTACAAAGGGCGTATTCTTTCGGCACAAAGGTTGTATTCTTTCAGCACAAAGGATGTATTCTTTCAGCACAAAGGATGTATTCTTTCAGCAAAATGGGTGTATTCTTTCAGCACAAAGGGCGTAGTCTCAGAGATTTTCTGAAACTTATAGAAGCCGAAGCGAAAAATTCTGCATTTTTGGAGATTTTCCGCTAGAAAGAATGCTATTACTCTGGTTGCCAGACTCACATATAACCCAAAGGGCACGTCTTTCTTTCTTCCTGGGTGTTTCTGGAACCCAGGGTAGAACGCTATCTTCGAAAGATGTTTGAGGCTTCAGATAATAAAAAAACCACCAACAAATCATGCTCACTTTAAATATGCGGTATAAAATGCGAAAGAAGTATTGCAAAGAAATTTCATTTTTATTTCATTTCCAATTTTTAACTACAGTGGAAGTCGCCCTTCACCGTTAGTGCTGGTTTTCAAGGGGCCCTCCCATAAAATACAAACAGAAATCATTAAAAATTAACTCTGTAAATGAAGTCTCTCTCACATTTGATATCATGTGGCGTTTGATCGTGCGCATCTTGTATGTTTACCTTGAAAGAATTTGGTATCAATGAATAAAAGAGAAAATCTTTATCCTGACAGCTCATCAATATAATCTCTTGGGATTTTTGAAAACGTTCTCCGCATTGAAGCTTGAAATGGATGTTAGGCCCATAAAACCTCTGTTAAATTTCCTGCAAATCAATTGCAAATAACAGGGAATTAACCTCAATGGTTGGCAAGCTACCTTGTTCTGTCGTAAGTTACGACGTACGAACGAACAGTTAGATGATGATAAATGAAAACATGAGCTAGGGAGCGTTTGATTCGTACCAATTCTGAAAACGGTAGACTTGGTAGACTCGGAATTCGCGTTTGACTGACCCCAAAATTCTGAAAACGGTAGGTTTGGTAGGCTTGGAAGGCCTTCTGAACCTTCTGCTCCCAAATTCAGAAGGTTTGGCAGACTTTGGAGAGATTCTCATTTCATTAGCAAAACCCTGGTGGTGAATCCGAAACCTGCTGTTTTGAAGATTTTTGTGTTTGATTGGGAAATATATTTCCGTCTCTGCGAAGTCTACTGTTTTCAGAATTTGGTAGGTTTGGAATTACCAATCAAACACACCCTTAAAAGAGAAACTGATTGCTGCACTTGAGCCGATTGAGATTTTCATATTCATGAACTAGCATTAATTCGCATTACTTTCTAGAAACAATTTCTTATTGGTGATTATATTAACCAATACAAAATGCTACATTCTGCGCTTACCATGCAAACAAACAGCCCATTTCAGCATCATGAGAGAAAATGTTGCACAGCAAGGATCTGTCCTCGAGACGTTCATGTTTATGAGCCTACAAGAATGTCAAGGAAACTGCCTCCTGAATCCAAACTGCAAATCAATTAACTATGAGGTAAATGGGACTCAGATTTGCGAGCTGAATGACAGAAGCACGGAGGACTCACAGAATGATGTCACTTTGAATATCAGAAATGGCTGGATATATTATACGACTAGTTACAACGATCCTTTGGTGAGTGTCAAACTTCAAGGAGGGATGTGGCCTAGTGTTAGCTCTCGTGCCTTTGACGCAGAAGGTTGTGGATTCCAATTCCACTGTAGCAAATAAAATAAAGGCAGATTTTGTAAGGGATCGGCTCAATAAAAGTGGGCTTTTTTCGGTTGCAATTCTTTCACCGATAATCCAAAGCGGCAACAATATTGCCAGCACTTTGCCTGAGCTTTCTACGCAAGCGGCGGAGGTTTGAGAATTTGATGTCCTAAATCTCCGGAAAAATCGGCCATCGAAACCCCGATTCTTGACGATCCCTAACAATGACTTCAAGTTTCTTTGTGTCAATCAAAAGCAACTGATGCTATTGTTAGAAATTCTGCCATTGTTTTCTTGACACTAAAATACGCCCAGGGTTATTGATATCAAGATATAAAAGGACTAAAGGGACCTAATGCTCTACTGATTAATCAAAATTTATTTCTTGATTTATTTATTTATCTATTTATCTTGCTTCATTTTCAGATTGGAGATACATGCAGGACAAGAAACCCATGTCAACCAGGAATTCTTTGTAAAGATAGCTGTGAATGCGATGGCTATGAGTGCAAACATTGTGACTCTTATCAAAGTGGGCTTCATTGTACCGCTGGTAAGTTAATCTCATTGATATCAAAACTGTTAAGGGGCTCCGTCTCCAAATTTCGATCGAAACGGTGATTTTGCAGTTTTTTGATAGGCAATATCACACAGACTTCTCATCTTTTTTTCAAAAATGAAAGCGTTATTTTGAAGATAAATCTTTGTACTTCACAGAGGAACAAACCAAACTTCCATATCTTTTACGATTGCTCAGATATGAGTGGATTTTGAACGGTCATTTTTTGCGTGTCCATTGTCTTTTGCAGTTTGTTTGCTGGCTTCTACCAAGCCACCAAAAAGTGACCCTTAAAAATCCACTTATATCTTTTTTTTTTTTTTTTTTTTTATACACAATAAAATCAAAATTTTTATACACAAAACATAGATACACTGTGCTATTCATAGCGGGAATGGACACATGGTCATCGAGCTCCTACTATAAATAGCACTTACAATAAATATTTAATACATTATATAGTTTATCAACAAAACAATACTATAAAACACTACATTGCGAAGGACAGAACAAAGCATTACTAAAAAACACTACATAACGAGGGACGGACAAGGAACGAGCGCTGCGATATTAATCAGACTTTAAGATAACTCCGCTCCCCGCCCAGACGAGCAGGGAAAGCCCGCCCCCAGAGACCACCTCCGAAAACAGACCCCCGCGCCCACCGGAGCGGGAAGCAAAGCTACCCTAACTAAATCTCTTTGTTGCTTTGATATATGTCGTCGTCGCTTCTAAGATGATACGATTTGCAACAACCGTTAAGTTGGTGCTTCCAAATAGCAACAGTTGGCATAAGGATTTTGAATCTAATGATGTAATATCGATCCCGGGAATGTCGGAAAGTTGACCAAGGAGATCTCTGCGCATCGGTTCAAAAAGAGGGCAGTGCAGGAGAAAGTGTTCATTATCCTCTATCGCTTCGCCGCAGGCGCAAGAAGGGTTTAAACATTCAAATCTATGCCTGAATTTGTGTTCATTAAGAGCACTAAACATCAAGCGAATTTTAGTCAAGTACCTAACACCTTCTATATCAGAAATGTTATAAGTGGAATTTTTCGCTGGTTTTATAATTTCAAGCAGTTTTCGNAAATCTAACTTAGAATCGAGAATCATGCCAAGATGCTTGTGCTCTGCTTTTACCGTCACCTCATCGTTCCCTAGGAAAAGAGGAGGGTGAGTGGGCCTGAGTCTTTTTGAAGAGAAAATAACTTCTTCCGTTTTGTCCGCGTTGAATTTCATCTTCCATTGCCATGCCCAAAGTCGAACCCTTTCGAGATCCCTATTTAATTCAACAGCAGTTTCGTTTTCATCCTTCACAATAGAAAAAAGAGATGTATCATCGGCAAAGATTTTGACGTCGCAATGCAGGTTTTCCACAATGTCATTGATATATACAAGGAAAAATAAGGGACCCAAGACGGAACCTTGTGGCACTCCAGCAGATATTCGTGCCCATTGTGAGCTTTTGCCATTCAATACAACACGCTGTCTACGATTTACTAGAAAGTTACCAAGTAATGACAGAAGATGCCCAGAAATTCCGCTACACTCAAGTTTGTAAAGTAGTCCATCGTGCCAGACCCTATCAAAAGCCTTTGAAAGATCGAGGAAGACCGCCCGTGCTTCTTTGCTGGGAATTTCTTCAAAAGCAGTATAAATTTTATGAGTTATGGCTAACAACTGGTTTATTGTTGAGTCACCTGGGCGAAAACCTGATTGATGTGGAGTTAGGAGTCCATTATTACAAAGGTGCTCATATATGACATCAAAAATCAATTTTTCAAATATTTTTCCAAAAATTGGTAGAAGTGAAATTGGTCGATAATTATTTTTGCACTGCCGGCTACCCTTTTTATGGATAGGAATTATATTTGCTTTCTTCCAGACTGAGGGATAGATCCCTGTCTCTAGGCATTTTTCAAAGATCTGGCACAATGGCTCTACTACAGAATCATCACATATCTTTATCATAAAAATCGATATGTTATCGCACCCATGAGCTTTGTTAGCATCGAGAGAACGAATCAACTTTAGAACTTTTGCCCTGTCGATAACCAGATTTTGCAAAAGCACATTGCATCGAGGTCGGAAGTTCGGAAGAGTGCTCCCAGTCGATACCGCACAGCACTGTTCGACGAAATAATCATTTAACACATTAGCTTTCTCTTGTATGTTTGTTAGGAATAAACCATTTTCTAACAATGGAGGTATGTTAAACGTCTTCTTCTTATTCATTAATCTGTTAAGAGTTGACCAATACTCTTTCGAACCTTGATTTGGATCAGACAATTTCCTGCCTAATTTCGAAAAGTAGCTTTCCTTGGCATTGACAATAAGTTTTGAAGTAGCATTGCGAACATTTTTTACTCTTTCCCAATCCTCTTCCCTCCTACCATGTTGAACAAAATTTCTATAAGTTCTTTGCTTGCGTTTAATTGATTGTTTGAGATGTGGGGTTATCCATGGGAGGTCCTTGTCATTACATGTCACTACTTATATCTGAACAATCGTAAAAGATATGAATGTTTGGTTTGTTCCTCTGTGAAGTACAAGGATTTATCTTCAAAATGACGCTTTCATTTTGAAAGAAAGGTGACATATCTGTGAGATATTGCCTATCAAAAAACTGCAAATCACCGTTTCGACCGAAATTTGGAGACACCAGTTGAGTCGAAAAACGGTACACATTTTAGCATTGGCGTCTAATCTTTTTCAAAAGTACCTAACCTATCAAATCCTCAAAGCATATATACCAGAAATAGCACTCAAAACAATTTCAAAACATTTGGCAATACCGTATTTCCTCTAATAAATGCCCCCTGCGGTTATTAAATTTTGAAGGAATTTGGTGCGGCGTTTATTAGAAGGAGGTGTTTAAAAAACAATCGAAAAATCTATATAGAACTCTTACACCAAATAAGTCAATAGCAATGACTCTTTATGAAGAGATGCAGAAAAGAAAAGAAGAACTGCTACACTTTGACTAATTATGAACTTCAGAAAGAAGAAATTTGAAAGATCCCTTATTTGCTTCCATTGTTGTCGCTTAAAAATGAAAAATGAACCTGACAGTTTTAGTACATCCCTTTCCTTGCACTTTCTGTACTTTTTCTAATAAAGCGCCACTTTGATGTGTATGGCGTTTATTAGAGGGAGGCGTTTATTAGTGGGAGTCTTTTATCAGAGAGAGGCGTTTATTAGTGGGAGTCTTTTATTAGAGGGAGGTGTTTATCGCAATTTTTGTGTGGAAAGGAGTGGTGTTTATTTGAGGCTAGGTGTTTATTAGAGGAAATACCGTACTGCACATTGTCAAAACAATTTTCTTGACATTGGTAAATCGAAGTTGTAAATTACCATTTCTTAATTTTTGAAAAATCGAGCCTACAGTTTCTTATAAGCGGTATAAGCAGTTTCTTATAAACTGTAGCAGGAATACTGCCTACTGATACGTCATATCCTTTAGCCTCGTTATCATGTTAACCTGATTGAATGAACGTCTTACTTTTCCTTCTTTGTCATGCGCAGTAGTATAGATGTCAATCTTCTTTTGTATTATGTGTAACTATTGTTTTAGATTAAGTATATATACTCATTTGATTCTTAGTTTTAGGAAGCTTTTTGAATTATATACACACTTCACGACTTCTTCGTTGTCTCCATCTCGTAATGGAGATTAAAGGACAGTCCCTTACAACTGTCACAAACCAACGTGGCTCTGCTTTTGTTCTTGCATTGATATTTTTTCTTTGTTTGAGTGATTTTCTTTGTTTCTTGCATTGATATTTTTTCTTTGTTTGAGTGATTTTCTGTTTCTTACAGTAAGCAAAATATTCAAAACAAGAGCTTGCGAAAATGACTATGCTATCATTCAATGTAGAGGGCAATCAATCGAGATCATCAGCAGTTTTTATGGTAGAGCTTCCTTACTCTATTGTTCAACTGGAAATAACAGTATTCTCTACTGTGAAGCAGAAGGATCGAAATATCACGTTGAGGAAGAGTGTTCTAAGTTGTCATCATGCTATGTCGCTGCGTATAGCTCAATATTTGGAGATCCTTGCGCAGGAACTCGGAAATATTTAGAGATCAGGTATCGTTGTGTGTAATAAGTACACTAGGAAGACAGAGCAGAAACTGCGTAAAATGACGTCATCGTGCATTCTGAGTTTAATCAACAGTTTAAGGCCTAACGTGGAAAATATCAAGTGTTGCCTTATTTCATGATCTGTTGCTCAGCACCTGGAGTGTAACTTAAATAGATTCATAGTAATTTAGTTAATAGACTTTTACTGGTGATGGTTTTTAATCAGTCGAAACATGTCTTTAAAATATTAGATCTTGTTCTCTTTACTGAATTCCTCTCACGAGGTCAAGACAAATTATGACATTGAAAAACGCACATCGCCGTAGTTCTACAGTGTTGAGCTAAATTGACACTTGCAATGTGTTTCTTCATGGGTATTGTAGCCATGAGTTGTGTCCTAAAGCGATAAATATTGTTAGTTATCTGGTTTGTCTTCGTTAGTATCATTCCTGTTCTGGTTTGCTGTCTGGATTTGCTTGCTCTCGTTTGTTATGGCCTAAGTTTCAAACTTTTACCGCGCTTTGAAAGCTATGGCCTTAGAACTAGTTCCAAGGAAGACGCAGCCTTCTAACAACAAGAAGTATTTACACTTGCAAAACGATTCATCGAACATAAAAACCATAGAATCGACCATAGAGACTTTGTTTGCTGTTACAAATAGCTTTGTTGTAGCAAGTATATTGAAGCAACATATGCTATTGCTACGAAATCCACATTGATCTCTTTATACGAAACTTTTACAAATTTCGGGAGAATTTAAAGATCTATTTAACAAAAATTTGCAAGAATAGCAAAAAACGTTGTTTCTTTTTCTTATTGGTTAAATAGCAAGAAATTTCAAGATTTATCAATGAGGTCTAAAGCGTAAGAATGACCATTATCTAAATTTTGATATCAACTCATTAGATTGTTCGTCCGTTCTCCTTATTATTTAGCACTGTCTAATGAAAAAGTGTAAGTATGGTTTTCTTTCAATGCATGTGATATCGTTGTTTCCTTGTTGTAATTAATTTCCAAAACTAGAAGACTTTGCAAGAAAATCGTGCTCGATACATAATCGCAGAAATTCACTGTCAAATGTCTTTCAAAACTGCGGTTAGTCATGGCAACCATCTTACATCTTCCCTACAAAACTCGCAAATTTCGAAACCAACTGATACTTCAATGCTAGCTTGACGATCCTCTCTCTTAGACTTTCGCCACCATTTTCTTGCATTTCGAATTCTAAGATACATTTTCGAGCAACAAGGCGATGTAAAGTGTTGGCAGCAAAGTTCAGCTTTTCACCTTTAGGTATCTGGATTGAATAATTCTCTGCACCCTCTTGGCCATCTGAAATAATGACAACACTTCCTGGCAGCTTGGAAGCAGTGAACATCCCCCAGACAAGCAAACGAATCCCTTTAAACGATATTAAGAAATATTTGCAAGGTCCTCCTTATTATCAAACTGTTTCAACTTCAGCCCCAGACCCAATCAAATGAGCATTTATACTGATTTTCTCCATCTGAACTTCAACATCGTTAACTTTGGAATCATTCTCATACCAACCATGGACAGTACTGTACGTTGTCAAGGTAAGTGTCCTGCACCGCCAGTCCGTTTCTTCCTCCTCAGTTGTGCTTCCTTCTTCGGACGAATCTCCTTTTTCGGACACCTCTTCCTTTTTAGACATTGCGTCTTTGTTGGATATTGCTAGACTGATGATATGAGTCAAAGTTTTGCTCCATTGAATTGAATTGTTATTTATTTTTACAGTCATATTCCGCTAAAACTTGTTTGAAGCGGAATGGGTATTGTATGTGGGGTATGGTTAGGGGGGAATGGAGCGAAAACAAGGAATCATGTAATAAGTCTAGGATATTGCTACCTTATCAGACATATTTTTTTCAGTACTGAGAATTCTTAATTTTTCAGTGATTTGAGAGTTGAGTTTTTCTAATAAAGAGTTTCTTATTAAAAAAAAAACGTGTAACCCGGAAGGAGGAAACGAAGCCCACGGTGCATCACTCTCCGTCGCAGAGGCTGTTGTTTGCAAACGAGTTACTTGTGTGACAATGTTCATTCTGATTTCTCACAAATTTTGTTTTATATTAGCCTCTGCGAAGGAGAGTGACGGTGCATGGTTTACTTCATATTGCAGATAATGTAGATTTACGTAAACAAATTGACGAATGAAACGAATAAAAGAAATCCTTGAAGTAAACCAGACTCAGGGGGTAAAGTAAGCATTTCATGGTATGGGGTTGCGCCATTTTCAGGTAATCTTTTTACGACAGGAGCCTGATTTATTAATTTCCGGATTTATGCATGATGCTTAATGCTTTGGGTTACTTATAAACATGATTTTGACATTGCTGGAGAAGAACGGAAGTGCTGTTTTTGAAGCAACCACTTATTTTGCCTTTTCCGTGCCATAAATCAGTAACCATTTGTCACATTGACTCAAGCAAGGTCTCAAACTCTAAGTTGAAGCCTATCCTATGTAACCACGTATAAACAAGTGACAATTGAAGTTACAGCTCCTCCACAGCAGCCATGTATATATGGGCAATCAAAAACGAAATGGTAGTGATTGTCTTTTGCTCCTTGTGTGTTTTGTAAAGTAATTCATATGTAATGTCTTAAGTAGCTTGTTCTTGTAAAAAATTTAATTGAATGTTGAAAAAAGAAAAAAGAAAAAGAAATCGTATAATTTGCGACATATTTTACAGGTGCATTAATCTCCAGCCTATTCTTTGATCTTCTTCTTATCCTTCAGAATTTTTTCCGGATCTGCGGGTGGTGCTTTATGTTCAAAAAGACACAGCCTCCTGCTACGGAATACTTAGTTACCTCCGGAATGCAAGATTACCCACGATGCATCACTTGTAAGGTTACCATGAAACTTCCTTGTCGGATTTTTGGAAAGGAGTGTCTTCGAAAAGGCATATATCATAATATCAAATCAAAGATCTTTCGGGAGAAGGGAGAAGACGAGATTTCAATTTTCATTATCGAAGGTGCGTAAGTTATGATCATATGTTTATAACAAGCCATGGCTTAGGCATTTTCTTGTGTAGAATTTTACCATTTTCATTCACCTATTTTCATAGAAAACTAAGAAATTGACCCTGTGCTGAAAGTTTCTTAAAATTATCAGATTTTGAGAACTGAAAGTTTCAAGTATTTTGCTTCAAAGCACGCTCCAAAATCGCAAGATTTAACTAAATTTCTATACCTTCTGTCATTGATAAATCTCTTATACAATGGCTTAGGCTTTCGTATTAAAAGCGAGGTCAAGACATGGCTTTTAGCTCACAAATTTGGTGATTAGTGTATGTAACAGGTGGTCCAAAAAAGTAACCTCCAACATCAAAAAATTTCTCAAAAAAGTCTGATTGGAAAATCAGTTCGTCATCAGCTGTAGTTACAGCTTTAGTCCGACGTGAAAAGACAAAACCAAATTCACAATCAGAAACATGTGCGAATTTTGTTGATTTTCGGACTTCCCACTTTTTTGGATATCTGGTAGATTTTTGGCTCTTTCTCATACATTGCGATTTCTTCGCAGTTGTGAAACAATTAATTGCCACAGTCACACGATTCGTCTAGGAAAGGAGAAATGTCTGAAGAGGTAGCAATATCCAGCAAAGATGCAATGTCCAAAAAGGAAGAGGTGTCCGAAAAAGGAGATTCGTCCGAAGAAGGAAGCACAACTGAGGAAGAAGAAGAAGGGGCCCCTTGGTGGAGAATCGCTAAATACACAACGTACAGTACTGTCCATGGTTGGTACGAAAAGGATTCCAAAGTTAACGAAGTAGAACTTCAGATGGAGAAAATCATTATAAAAGCTCATTTGATTGGGTCTGGGGCTAAAGTTTGTGTAGAGCTGAGATACGTTAATCCAAAACGTAGGAATCTCAAAGATGTGTGTTTCGTTTACGCAGTTAAAGGACAACAACAAATTGTAGAAGTCAGGGCAAAGGTTGGTCGTAAAATCATTGTATATCATGATGAAGTACAAACACGATCTGGAGAACAAATTACTGATAACGATAAGGAACGGAATTTAAATCCTTTGCCTGTCCTGAAACAGAATCGTCGAGGACATGACCTTTATGAGATAGACATTGGTAAATTGAAGCCAAAAGCTTGCGTTGTATTTACTATCAAGTACGTCACTGAGATGTGTATCACTGAGAAAAATGGATCCACTCGTCTAAAGATTCCAACCACCCTCGTTCCACATAAAATGCCCCCTACAAGAAGGAGCCTAACAGAGTACGTATGTATGCTTAATTTTGGCATGAAAATGTATAAAACTAAGAAAAGGCAAGGTGACAGATCTAACTACAAGTATAAGAACATTTACAGGCAAAAGCTAGAAATCCATTCCACAGACACCTCAAGCTAAAAATGGCAGGGATAGAATCAACAAGATTATTGCGACCTTGTTTCCATAATGCCCCCCCCCCCCCCAGAGGTGCAATTAAACAGAAAAGGTTTTCAAAGAAATGATTTTGTGTCAAAAACTGGAAAAATTCATTCCGAAAAATTTCTAGCAAACATTTCTGTTGGCTGTAGTTTGGTTTTTAATAGTATCTGTAACTGTTACCAGAGTGTTACCATCAAGACTTACTGTTACCAGAGTGTTACCATCAAGACTTTGGAGATAAAAAAACATTCTTTGATCTTGTGTTTGACACTGTTGATGTTCTTCGCAGATTTTAGGTCTGAGGGTAGACTGCTTCATATTTTAGGTCCTAGATATGAGAGACAATTTTGCCCTGTGTTACTCTTCGAAAAGGTGGATTCAATTTATTTTTAGGCCTTCGAGTTATTCGGCTCTTGGCCAACTGGGTTTTTCATTGTTATGTCAGACTGGGTGGTCTTAAAATTAAAACAATTTGCAGGCAGTTGTACATTGTTCAAATCTCTCTTTAGTGGGGAGCCAATTTATATTTTTGATTCCTGTATGTACTCTGCTATTCAGATAAAAACAGAACCTGATACATTTATTTTGAGTTGTCTGAATTGTGTGTTAATAATGGAATCTTTTCTTCTTAGCTATACCCCTTGCTATTTCCATCGAAGCTACTGGGACGTTCCAATTGAAATAGAAGTAGCCGGGCTTAAAAGAGGCAAAATACAGTACATTTCAAGTCCTTCGCACATAATGTCCTCGTTCGAAGAGAATCCTTCAGATGACGCTATCACCATGGCTACGTACTGTCCTGGGCAAGACGTGGAGGAGCTTGAACAAGATTTTATCGTTGACATTGATTGGATAAATTCCACAGGAGAAGAAGGGCCTTCGGCTTCATCTCCCTTCAAGCAGATTCAAGGTAGGGCTATAGAAGCTACCCTGTGAATCAAAGAATGAACCAACTACCGGGTGAGTCAGAAAAAACGTGGGGCGTTTAGCAAGCCATATTTTGGTGAAAAACAAGTCAAATCGGGAGTGTTGAAATTTATATTGCATAAGAAAGATTGAATCAGTTGTAGAAATTTAGTTTGTTAAAATCGGTCATTTCTTTCTTTATTTATTTGCGATTTTATGATATAGCCATTTTGGTGAAAAGTATTGCTAGTAAAAGAACTTTCAGCTTGCTAACAATGACAATTAAATGACAAGTCCCCAAGGGATACAACATATGTAGCATTAGTTTTTCCTTTTGTGCTCTGACACAATGCATGCATTGTTTCAATTTTTTGGTAGAGAAACAGTATGTTTGCCACGGTTTAGAAGGTCATGCGTGCATGAATATGAATCTAATTGAAGGCTTATTTTAGCAATCTTGCGAAACACCAATTTACTAAAATCGGTCGTAATTTTGGAACGGAAAGACCAATTTCGACCAAACAAATTTTCATATCTAAGTTAGCTTTTCTTCTATGCAATGAACTTTAAAGAAACGAATTTGCAACTTAAAGTGCATCAACAAAAATTGGCAAACACCCCACGTTTTTTCTGACTCACCCGGTATTTGAAAATTGTAGGTAACAAATTGTCATGGAGAACAAAACACCGAAGTAAAATTGAAAACGAAAGTAGATTAACATGAAATTAGATTTTGTTACAAGTCGTTGCAATTCAAAACTTTGCAGATAACAAACGACAGCTAGCACATCAATAGCCTGTGTTCCAGACACAGGCTAGCACATCAAAATCTGTCACAAATTAGATGTCGCGTGAAAATGTCTGCGAATATAAATAATTGAAGTGTTTTGCATGAGTAAGTTTGCGTTATCGCAAATCTCACATGACATCTAATTTGAGACAGGCCTTAGTCTAACCCTGTAGTGGTCTGGGGCATTAGGGGGGGGGGCGTTCTTCGTCCCCCATCTTTTTCTCTAAAATTAGAAAATCTAAAATGGAAGGATATAACATAAGACTTAAGACTTACCTAAATTGTTCTTTGGAATATAAGCTTTACAAATATAAAAATGACAATCAATTAGTCACGTGATTCGTTGCTGGGCGACCCAAAAACAAAGGAAAATTGGCAAATTTATTGCTTTTTCACAAGAAAAATTCTATTTAATTAATTATATCACCGATTTTAATGATGGAAAACACCATGTACATTCAAAATAGGTAGTTTCGAGCAATTAGCAATTTTAAGTATCTATTTTTAGAACAATTAGCATTTAATAAACTCTTTATTCTCCGGAAAGAGATTCTTACTTCCGTTTTTTCATAGTATTCCCCCTATTTCCAATCCATATTGACTCAAAATGCATTAAACAAGCAACATAAAGCTAATTTGCAGCAAAATTTTCAATTCAANAGGCTTTTTGAAGCATGCCAAATCTTTCCTACCAAGAGAATCTTTGCAAACTCTCTATACAGGCATTGTGGAGCCCCACTTTCGGTATTGTTGCTCTGCTTGGGGCTGCGCCGGTTCAACTGAAATCAATCAGTTGCAGAAACTTCAAAACGTGCTGCTAGAATTGTAACAAAGAGCAGCTACGACGCCCTAAGCAGACCACTTATCGAAGGGCTGGGTTGGAAGACCATTCAGGAACTCATTCAAAATGAGTCTGAAATAATGGTCTTCAAATCCCTAAATGGGTTAGCTCCACAATACTTGTGTAACCTCTTCACAAAAAACTCAGAATGCTCCTCCCGTAGCCTCCGCAATACAGAGACGGACCTGAGGCTACCTATGAAAAAAACAACAAATGGACAAAAATGTTTTTCTTTCAGAGGAGCAAAGTTGTGGAATAGCCTCTCAGCTGAGCCAAAGCAAGCATCCTCCCTAAGCCTATTTAAGCAATTGATTTAAGGTTCACTCTGTTCTTTTAACTGTAAACTTTGAACATTGTAAATAAATTTTTAGATTGTAAAATAGGTTTTCGAACAGTTTTTAATATTAAAGACAATTGACGGATATATAGCGCCTAGTTTAAAAATAGAACAAAAGATGTCTGAGTGCCTTCATTGTCCAGTACATTTGATAATCTCTCGAGGTCATCAAATACAATGGAATACAATAGGCTATATTTGGATTGCCCAGGCCCCTGATTTAAGTCGCCTTATATCTCCGTCATTTGTCTTTAATTAGTTTTTGTAATTTAGTTTTATTTTATGGGAGGGCCCCTTGAAAACCAGCACTTGTGCTGAAGGGCCACCCTCCCCCTTAGCTAAATATATGAAATATGAAATATGAAAATATGAAATATGATACATCGAGAGCAAAGCGCGTGTAGGTGACGTCACTCTGCCGCGAGCCTCGCGCTCGATGTATCAGGATTGAAAAGAAAAAGAAGAAAATACTCGATGTATCATCGGAAAATCTAATTTTTAATTCAGAGCTTCCTAAAGCCCGTGCAAGAACATTGTACTTCTTTGATTTTAATTGTTGTTTAGAATGGGATTCATTCCTTCGAAGGTGCTGACATCTTCCCTGCAAAGCTCGTAAATCTTGACACCAATTGATACTTCAATGCCAATTTGACCACCTTCTCCGTCACATTCTCTCTAATATTTGCTCCTTTTTCAAGCTCTGCGATCGACTTTCGAGCAACAAGCCGATTTAGAATATTGTCAGAAAATCGAGAAGTTGCATCATCAGGAATTTCTAGAATATCGCTTGATTCCCCCTTCTTGCTCTCTATTGTGATGCTGACTTGTTTTGGCAATTTGGAAGCTGCAAATTTTCCGTAAGCGATTAAACGATTTCCTTTATATGACGGTGAAATATTTGTTAAATTTTCCATGTCATCAAACTTTAAGCATTCCGCCATTACCATGCCTTCGCTATCTTTCCACGAACATTTCAGGTCATTCAATTGGGACAGAAAAGCATCGTTTATCAGCTGCATTAGTGATTGCCTTCTTTCTTCATAATGTCCCGTTGCCGAGAAATGGTACGTTCCACCTCCAGCCTGTGCTATGGCTCTGACGAACGATCTATCAACATGCTCCCCCTTTCCTAAACAGAATATCGTCGTGTTGTGTGCATGCTGCCGAACAAGGCCTAAGATCGACTCTGTATTAGCTTCTTCATTACGAATTGCCAAAATTATTTGTCGTGGGAAGCCACTTTTAGTGCCCTGACACAAAACACGTTCCAAAGCTGCATACAAATTACTTTCACCCATTTCATAACATGAAGTAGAAATTATGCCAAAAGCTTTTTTAATCATATCTGTGCTGCATACAACACTCCTATCCGGGAAGACAGGACAGGAAAATGTCCCAAATCTGACAACATTAAAAAAGCAATTTTCTGAAAACAGCAAAGGACTTTGTTTGCGTTGTAGTAATGAAGCAACTAGAGCTTTCGTGAGACGTGTGGTGTCGTATGTAATGTAGCTACTTTCCCTTTCCTTTTCTGACCTGTTCGATTTGTCCTCAATGAAAATGATTTCTTTTGGGACTTGTTCGATATCAAAGGTTGGGACAAACGAAACAATGACAACTGCATCTTCTTTCTCGCTATCTTGGCCTTCCTCGACAAATACCACTGGCTCCTTGGGATCGTCACATACAATTTCAACAATGAAATCAGCGTCTGTTATCACTGCTTCTTTTCCAGCCAAACATGTTTTCATGGTAAATGCTCCATCAGAAAATGAACCTTGCTGTTCTGATGTTATTTCGTGCGAAGAACTTGAAACAGATATGATCTTGCTTTTCATGACGGTGACAAGTTCTACTTCAAGCAGAGCAGTTGGAAAAATCATTGCTGGAATTTTGAGCCAGGTACTGGCATCATTAACAGGCAATTCAATAACATACTTGATTGTAACTATTGCTTCGGTATTTGACCTAAGTCCATTTATACTGATTCCAAGTGTGTCTGGTTTCAGTTGTTCTAGGAGAATAGCTGATATTTCTGCTTGCTGCATTTCCTGCCTGGCTGTAGACTTGTCTTTTACCTCTGTTTTAACGAATTCGCCATCAATTGTTGCAGAAAATTCCACGACAACGGCTTCTTTTTCAATCGGAAAGCGATGAATTTCAACATTGACAGTATGTTTTGCAGTATTCAAGTATTTCAGGTCTACGCATACCTCGGCTATAAAATCGATCACTCGAGCCTTGATTTTGACACTCTGCAAAGGATGGTTGCCATTCGCAAAAGCAATGTCATCTGCAAAAGAAACGTGTTCTATTAGGTTTAATTGAAGACAAGTCAAACGATTTCTATTGATTTCATTATTTTCCATTGCTGATGAGTTTACAATTTGAAGTAGAGTTTGGGAAGCAGACATCAGAGTATGGTATATATATATATATATCCTACCAGAAGTCTTGTTATAAGTATGTCCCCAGTTTCAAATATGATCACAGTAAAAATCCGCATATAAACACAACTTTTAAGAACCTTCAGGCTAAAATTTTGCAGGTAAATTTTCTGAATTTTGTAAAACTGCATTAAAACCTGCAAAGAAGGATGCTTCAATGTATTAAATGCACAAACCATGTAAGTTATATGGTTTTTGTATATTAGCATACCCTCTAATATGCATCATTTTTAGACTTTTTACCCCATAAATAAGAACCGTTGCTATAGGCTAAGCTCAAAAAGAGATGATTTCTATTCTTATATGCGAGTTTTTACTGTATGTCAACAAAATTTTGAAAATTGGTTGCATGCTTTTTATTGTCTGGCTTTTAAGAAAGGCGACACATTTCTTGACTGATCCTGATCCAGGATAAGATTTATTTATAGGCTGAAAATGCACGGACCAATATTTATTGACGATATTTTCTAAAACAACCCTCAAAACATTTTCGCAAAAACGTTTCTCCAAATCCGCTACGGAAGTCTGTCCTTACCTCACCATTTTTAATTATCTATAGTTATTTGCCTTATTTCAATAGACGGCTATGCTAAGTATGGCGGCGAAGAAATTTTTACCCAGATGCGATGCGTCTAAATGAAGTGATTTGATTGGTCGATTTATCATGAAACGCAAAGGATCATGTTTAAAAATTCCCTGACGCAATCTGTAACACAATACACCAATTCAATTTCCAGCCTCGTTTTGGAAATTACTCAAAATTCTTTCATACGATATTTTAGAGCCCGGATTCCGATTTAGCACCCAAAGTTTAGTCAAACTACAAGTTTACATATTGCTAGTGGTCTTAATTTTGATTTTATGGCGATGTAAAGCTTGAAAATATATAAGGGATTTGACCGTGAAAAGTGACTCCGGGTGTAAAGTTTCACCCTGAGCGATTTTCGCGGTCAAATCCCTTATAAAATGTTCAACTTTCCATCGTCATAAAATGAGCATCACAAGCGCTAGCAGTTTGAAAACCTGAAACTAGACTAAAGTTTGGGTGCTAAAACCGAATCTGGGTTCTAAAATTTCACATGAAAGAATTTTGAGTAATTTCCAAAACGAGGATGGAAATTGAATTGGTGTATCGTCTGTTGCGAATCNTATAAGGGATTTGACCGTGAAAAGTGACTCCGGGTGTAAAGTTTCACCCTGGGCGATTTTCGCGGTCAAATCCCTTATAAAATGTTCAACTTTCCATCGTCATAAAATGAGCATCACAAGCGCTAGCAGTTTGAAAACCTGAAACTAGACTAAAGTTTGGGTGCTAAAACCGAATCTGGGTTCTAAAATTTCACATGAAAGAATTTTGAGTAATTTCCAAAACGAGGCTGGAAATTGAATTGGTGTATCGTCTGTTGCGAATCTTTAATGATTCTATTGGAAATTGAAGAACTAATTGCATCTTGGTGAAAGGTTCCTCGCCGCTATCTTTAGCGTAATCGTACACTACTGGCCAAAATTATCCGGCCAGCGGCGTAACTTGACCATTACTATTGGAGGGGTGTATGAAAATTTCCCTGCCAGAGATGAGGCCGAAATTGGGTTTTTCGGTTGTCACAAATCGACCAAAGTTAGTCCATGAAGGAGATGAGAGCATTATAGGCGATTTGAAAATAGGTCAGAATAGCCGTACCGTACACGTTGTTCTGCTCATCATCAGCGGTATGGCCAGGGCAAATTAACTGGAGGTTATGAAAATGAAGAGGACTGGGGGCAAACCCCCAGGGAAAGTTTTTAGGACACACCCTCTGTTTTGGCTTAGAACACCTCTCCTGATCCCATGTTTGGCGGTGTTAAAATAGAATTTTTGACAATTTTATAACAGATTTCTTTATAAATTGGCGTCCCCAGGAAAATTTTTGAGTAAAAAGAATTTACCTAGGCTTAGAATGCCTATCTCAACCCCATGTTTGCCAGTGCCAAATTGGAATCGTTGACAAATCTGCCATGGTTCATCCAGGAAAATTTTTAAGGACGACAACCTATACTTTGGCTTAGAACGACTCTCCCAATCACTTACTAGCGTTTCTCAGCAAAATTTTTACTCCACCCTTCCTCCACCCAACCACTTTCCCTTTCACTTTTTAAATAATTTTGAGGACCATCTTTTATAAAAGTGAGGGGGCCATTTTAGTAGAACAGCTTCTGGAAGATATCCCCTTTTGGAAAATATTTGACCAGTCTCAAGTTGCTATAAAAACTGGGAAAGCAGGGGGTGCAGCGGGTTCCTGATAAGTCACCTGATAAATCATTTGCAATCACAACTCTATCTTGAATGGTTGAAAATATCCATGCATCTAATCGCATAGAAAGCTGCAGATTGTTATGGGTGAAATCGACAAGTGCGTCTTTAATTAATTTGTTTCTGTTCCGTTGGTCAATACTTAAACTGTGCGTTGCTGTAAGTTGTTCAAAAAAGTGCTTTCCAATGCACTTTTTAAAGAGCAATCNTAGTAGAACAGCTTCTGGAAGATATCCCCTTTTGGAAAATATTTGACCAGTCTCAAGTTGCTATAAATACTGGGAAAGCAGGGGGTGCAGCGGGTTCCTGATAAATCACCTGATAAATCATTTGCAATCACAACTCTATCTTGAGTGGTTGAAAATATCCATGCATTTAATCGCATAGAAAGCTGCAGATTTTTATGGGTGGAATCGACAAGTGCGTCTTTAATTAATTTGTTTCTGTTCCGTTGGTCAATACTTAAACTGTGCGTTGCTGTAAGTTGTTCAAAAAAGTGCTTTCCAATGCACTTTTTAAAGAGCAACCTTAAAAGTTAAGGCTGCCCTGCAGTTTTCGACTTTCGCCCTGCGAAAATCAATGTTTTCGTGATTGGCGGGTGTCACACCCCCCTCACCCCCTAGGATTTTCGCCCCTGTATCCGTCCACCCTGCATAAACCATACAACTGCTTTTTACTTTAGTCCAGTGTGATTGATTTGGCTAGCTTGTCACTCTCCGTTATCTTCAAAATTTCTATAAACGTCATCGTGACGTCACAAGTAAGCTGTGCATAATTTCACAAAATAACATCGATATTCGGAATCTACATGAAAAAAGTTACCTTAGGTTGACAAAGTAGCCAAATCAGTCACACTGGATTACAGTAAGAAAGCAATTTTAAGATTTATGCATGGGTAGTTAGACACTGCATGTGTTCTTGCCTTCATGAATGTCTTTTTCTGTTTCCTATCCTTTGTGTCAGCGGCCATTTTGAAAGTACTGTTGTTAAGGAGGCATTCATCACAGTTAAACCAAATAAATTATTCCTACGCAGAGGCATATTAGTTGCGGCGCTCCCCAATAGAAGAACACATACCTCCTCCGCAGAACCAAATAAATCATTCCTCCGCAGAGGCATATTAGTTGCGGCGCTCCCCAATAGAAGAACACATGCAGTGTCTAACTACCCATGATTTATGCAGGGTGGCCGGATAATTTAGGCCAGTAGAGTATCTGTCATCCAATTAAGAACATACCTCCAGTTCCATTCACGGGGGGTTGAATAGATTCCTCTGCTTCCTCTGGGTCCATCCAAAAGAGATCAACAATAAAATCTTGCTCAATTTCTGTCACATCTGCCCCAGGCAGAAACGTGATGAATTTGATACTTTCATCTGAAGAGCTTTCTTCTATTGATTTCACAACATGGGAAGGACTTGAAATGTATTTTACCTTTCCTTTCGTTACCCCCGTCAAGGCAATTTCCATTGGAAAATCATTATAATGGTGGTAGCTATAGTCCATCATTCTTGAAAACCCAATTGGATGTCTGTCAGGGGGATCCGTATCTGGAACGATCGTTGTTGGAATTGTTAGGCGGGTAAATCCATTTTCTTCCTCGATGCAAGATTGAGTAGTATATTTGATGGTTATGACGGCTTCAGCTGTTGGTTTCAATAAACCAATCATGATTTTGGAGACAGTTTGATCTCGAGGGCCATTCTCCTGTTCAGGAAAATCTGCTGAAGTTGTTTCTATCGTAGCTTTTTCATCTTCCAAACCGGATTGTTCTTCAGCTTCTGGATCTAACAAACCAGTCTCGATATTGGAGACAGATTGGTCTTGAGGGCCATCCTCCTGTCCAGGCAAATCTGCTGAAGTTGTTTCTATCGTAGCTCCTTCATCTGCCAAATCGGATTGTTCTTCAGCTTCTGGCTCTAACAAACCAGTCTTGATCTTGGAGACAGATTGGTCATAAGGGCCATCCTCCTGTCCAGGCAAATCTGCTAAAGTTGTTTCTATTGTAGCTCCTTCATCTGCCAAATCGGATTGTTCTTCAGCTTCTGGCTCCAACAAACCAGTCTTGATCTTGGAGACAGATTGGTCATAAGGGCCATCCTCCTGTCCAGGCAAATCTGCTGAAGTTGTTTCTATTATTCCTCCTTCATCTCCCATTTCGGTTGGTTGCTCAGTTTTGCCTTTCGGTTTTGAGGGGCGCAGTCCAATTTTAGAAAGAATACGAGCTCCAAGACTTTTCTTTTTAACAGACAAAGCGGCCTTTCTCGCCTCCATGTCTTTCGCAGTATATCTAGTTCTGGTTGGCACTTTTTCTGCAGCATCATACACAACAGTATTGCCATCAATTTTAGCTGTAACTTCAACTATTTTGCCTTTTTCTCCAACTGAGTAAAAGAAGCACAAATCCTTAAGAGTTCTACACTTAGGATTCACATATCTCTGCTCAACGCAAACTTCAGCTCTTGACCCATTCACTTGAGCTTTGATGCTGATCTTCTTCAAAGGAACCTCAATTGTACGCACGACCGATGGATCCTTTCGTATGCATTTCTTTTCATACCAGCCATGTAGTGCTCCATATTGCTCGCCATATTGGCCACAGGGCCTGTATAGCCTGCTAGGTTTTTCTTTGTCGGAATCCTTGGACAGCTCTTCTTTGGCAGACACTTTCTTATTCTTGGACATTGCTCCTTTCTTGAAAAATGCTCTCTCTCTTTGTTTCCAGTTTCTGGAGAATGTATCCACGTGGAACACGTGGATGGAATACTGTAAAAAAAAAATAGGTTAAATTCTTGACACCACCTTTGTCCTGGGAACAAAAATAAACCAACCCGGTTTTTTACCGAAGTTAATGGAAGAAACCCGAGAAAAGCCAAGTTGTTGGGACATAGCTGGTCAGAATAAAATTTCAGGTGTTCTAGCAGAATTTCTGGTGCTGTTCAGTTAATTTCCTCAACATCGTAAGGCCTTTTGCATCCGTTTGACGTAACGTATGTCCTTGAAATTTCCAGGAAAAAGGCAAGTTTTGCCGAATTTTGGGTGCACTGTTGTGACCTCTTTCGCAAGTTTTTGTGAAATCCCACCCAGTTTTAGTATTTTGTATTTGTGAAGTATGTATTTTGAGTTAATTGGTGTTACCTCTGTCCATAGTAATTGCTGGATCCCACCCAGTTTTGAGCAATTATTTCAATAGTGTTCATGAATTTACCGAAAAAAGCCAAAAAAACTTGCAAAATATGGGTTGTCCAATGATTTGAAGAAATAAGCCAAAATTTTCTTAAAAAATATTGCCAAACTCACTCAAAGCAAAAAAGCCACCTTTTGGGGACAGAGCTGGCCCAAAGTTGAGAGAAATAAGCCAAGTTTTGGGACAGACCTAGAACCACTGTCCACATAGGACATGACCACCCCTGAGCAAAGGAGAAACATTTTATTTTTGCGTAAAAAGGCTCGATACCGACGGGTTTTTATTTTTGTGTCCAAATTTTCATTTGGAGCCAACTTTTGGAAATTGATATACGATTCTGCCTATTTTGGGGCGGCGGAGGTTAGGAAAAATAGAGCCTATGCGGAGGATGGAGAATGAATTCACTTTGTTTTCGTTCTTCACATTCACACTACTGTAGCCTTTTGGAAAGTTGGGGGTTTATTTTTGAATTGCAACGGACAAAGGTTCAGTAATTTTCAAATCATTGTAGCTATAATTTGAATGGAAAGCTAAACTTACATTTTTCGCTATTTCTATTTTCAACGATCTCCCCAATCTCGCAAAAAGCATTTTCGTAGGTTGCATAGTTTCAGATTTAAAATGTTGTGACTTCACCAGCATAAAATGCATAAAATGTGTAGAATTGATAAGAAAACGNTATATCCATCGGCTTTCGATATATGCCCATGTCCTCTCTTAAAAACCATTTCTGGAATGCACGACGAGCAAGCTAGCTGCCTGGGTTTCACATCAACTTTTGCGGCTTTGTTTGTTTTGAATTGCTGGTCGACTGAATTTCTTTTGTCTGCAATCGTTAATCGCTTTGAATTGCGGTGTCAATCAAAAGCAACTGATGCTATTGTGTTACAAAATCTGTCCTTGTTGGGCGGCGGAGGTTAGGAAAAATAGAGCCTATGCGGAGGATGGAGAATGAATCCACTTTGTTTTCGTTCTTCACATTCACACTACTGTAGCCTTTTGGAAAGTTGGGGGTTTATTTTTGAATTGCAACGGACAAAGGTTCAGTAATTTTCAAATCATTGTAGCTATAATTTGAATGGAAAGCTAAACTTACATTTTTCGCTATTTCTATTTTCAACGATCTCTCCAATCTCGCAAAAAGCATTTTCGTAGGTTGCATAGTTTCAGATTTAAAATGTTGTGACTTCACCAGCATAAAATGCAGAAAATGTGTAGAATTGATAAGAAAACGTAACACAAGTGCATGGCAAACGTATGCATTATGCAAGGAGGACTGACATTCTAGTACATAATGACTAGCGATTGCAAACAGTGAGATTTCTACGGTCGAGTACATATTCGTTGTGGCAATTCCCCTTGAAATCAAGGCATATGTAGCCTGCGTGCAGCCTCAAGAATCTTTGGCTGAGGAGGAGTTGAGGCTGCACGCAGGCTAGTCATTTGCAATAAACACGTATTTTTTTATAAGAAACTGCTTGTAAGAATATCTCTCAGATAGCCGAAAATTAAGAAATTCCAGTACCGGGAAAAATTATTTTAGCAACTATTTATTATAGTCATGGGAATCCTTGGCATATTTTTACTTTATTGTCACTTGCTTCGTGTACCATATTACAAGGGTGGGTATGTGCTGTGTTTTTTGTGGTCCTATGTATGTCTTGGAAAAATGATTTCACCAACTCATTTTTCAGCGTACCAGTAAAAACTGCGCTCGTAAAAGGACTGGTTTTGGGGACATACATTTTTATAATTCTCCGTTAAAACCCAATATTGAGGACAAATATTGACCAACATCCAAGAACATGAACATTCCAAGTTAGTTGCAGCATGATATTGTTGAAAAGTATTCAAAATATACTTGATTTTAGGGACATACATTAACATATTATGGGAGAAATAAACCGGTTATGTGGACATNAATGATTTCACCAACTCATTTTTCAGCGTACCAGTAAAAACTGCGCTCGTAAAAGGACTGGTTTTGGGGACATACATTTTTATAATTCTCCGTTAAAACCCAATATTGAGGACAAATATTGACCAACATCCAAGAACATGAACATTCCAAGTTAGTTGCAGCATGATATTGTTGAAAAGTATTCAAAATATACTTGATTTTAGGGACATACATTAACATATTATGGGAGAAATAAACCGGTTATGTGGACATACATGGAAGGACATGGAACCACTGTCGTCACTGCAACATGCCCACCCTTGCATATTACTAGGAACGTACTTGAATAATGTCTAAACATTGGAAAGGCTTAAAAAAACTTCCTTTTGAAATGTTCACGAGGTCACACGAAGTAAACAAGAAGATTGTTATGGAACTCGTAAGAAACTCGTAAGAAACTCTGGGTGCTCAAAATCTGACGATTCTAGGAAACTTTCCGTACTGGCTCAAATTCTTAGTTTCATATAAAAAAATGCAAGTATTACTTACCCTTGATCGACGAGAGCAAACGACCACGCTTTATTGTTTCTATTTCAAGGCCAAAGCACGCTTATATCAAATGTAGTAGTTACAGCCTGAAATCAGACCAGGAAGTCCAAACATCGCCCTTGTTTGCAAACAATGCATCACGGGTAATCTGACTTCAAAACAAACAACAAACTGGTCTACGTCACTGCTGTTGTTTACATTAACGAAGGCTACCCACGATGCACCACCATTGACAAAAGATGTGAACTTGCTTATTTTCCTTCTTCCGTGTTGCACTGGATAATGTCTTTGCTTTGTTTTTGGAAGGAATTTTTTAGGGAGAGCTAAGATTACACAAATCTGGGTGAAATCTGATAAACCTTGTTTTTCTCAGAAAATCCTAAATTTATCTGTACCGTCTGATTCATTAAAAATCAATTTCTTTTCAAAATTGTAGCAACTAAAGTACTGTATCTGTTCTACAGGGTATTCAAGAAAACGTGACCCAACTATAAGGGAACATTTTCAGAAAAATACAGAATTTTGAATTAGTTTAAAAAATTTCAAAAATATGGAATGCCTGGTTTTATGTTTCGCATTTGCTTCATCAGAAATAATTTAATTTGAATTTGAATTTGAATTTAATTTAACGCATACCACCTGAATTCACAATCTGTTTTGTTTCAAATAATATGCAGCCTGCACACATTGATGGGATCATTAATTACTTATTTGAGGTTTTGGTAAGAATCTCCTTCACCAAGGCACGGGAGACACGAGATCCTTTCAGATTTTAAATGATAAAAATCCAGCGTAAAGTGCAAACTTTTAATAACAAAGTACTAAATTTGATTTCTCAGATAATGAGAATTTTAAGAAACTTTTAGTACTGGCTCGTATTGTTATTTTGTTCGGTAAAACAGGTAATAAGAACACGAGAGAGTGTACACTTGCCCCAAGCCTATTTCCTGAAGTCCGTCCCCTCTCCCATTGTTCCCGGATCCGCAAATCGACGTGCAAGTACTGGAAACTAGTTCCTAGGCCATATTACGTGCTATGCGCGGGAAATTAGGCCATAACAAGAACAAGAAAAAACGTGCAAGCTGGAAGCAAGCAGTATAGCAGATTTCTTCGCAGCAAAGTTAGCACACCAGAAGAGGAAAGAAACTAATGAAAACAAACAAGGTAAAACAAAACTTTTATTTATTTATTAGGCAAACAATAATTGTTTCTATGATACCAATGATAATAAAATTATCACGAGCCAGCAGAGTGTGTCTGGTGATTTTTGAGACAACCACTTGTTCGGCTCGTCTCTTTGCATGCAAACGTAAAGAAAAGAGGTGAAGTGCTTTAGGCCTCCATAAAATTTAACCTTTCGACGACAATATCTAGTGTACCCTGTGTTGTCTTAATTCTGCAAAATCTCAAATATTTTTTGTCTCCTGTCTCGGCGGGAGGGGGGGGGGGGGGGGGACGCCTGACCTGATTTTGGTTGTGTACTTGCCATCAAAGTTCCAAAAGCATACCCGTTCCTTATCCCAATTTTTCGAAAATGTATACCCAACTTTATAGCAAGTTTTAGAAAAAGTATGCCCAACTTTATATCAATTTTTCAAGAATGACCAATTTATTTGTACTTTATACCAAAATCACAAAAATTGATACCGTTCTTTATAGGGTCTGCTGGGGGTAAAATGGGTAGGCTTGGGGTAAAATGACTAAGGGGAAAAATGTGCATGTTTTTCTTAGAAATCATGATTCACAGATCTTCTATAGCTACAACTGTTTGAACTACCCTTCTTACCATTGCGAATGTTGATTTAGCAGTTTACGATATACTATTTTCCGGCCATTAACACTACCCATGTTACCCCAGCCTATCAATTTTACCCCAGCAGACCCTACCAAAAGCGCGAAAATCGATACCGTTCCTCTTACCAAAATCGCCAAAATCAATACCGCTCCTTATACCAAATCGTGAAAAGTGATACCCTCCCTAATGGCACGTCCCCGGTACCCAAACATACATAGTGCCCCCAGGTCTCCTGTTTGCAACGCGCTATGTGTACTAATTTTCTTGAGGTAGTGTTTTCTTGAGCACAGGTCAGGTAAAATAGCGGTGCAAGCAGCACTGATATGACTGATTTGAAGTGCAATACAGAGGCTATTGGTAAAGTCTTCAAATCAGTAAGGAGTGCACTTATAAATAAATCATATGATTGTTCAGTGCAATCCTTACTGATTCTGAGACTGCACTATCTGCATTGCCAGTGGAAGTTATCAGTTGCGGATATTGCATGCTATGTTTTACCTGTGAAGAATTTCTGCTAAAAGAAAATTGGCACAGGAAATGTGTTTCGTGTTTGTTGTTTTGGATGTTGCTTGTTAGAAGTGTTGAACAGAGTCCATATCTCAACCAGACTCTCCATCCCATGTCCAGAATCAACACATCAAATCCTCAGCATATAACTCGAGTACTCAGCTTCCTTAGATATACTCAGTGTATTGCCTTTAGCCAATCAGCGAAGCCTATGTACTGATATTCTAACAGAGGTCACAGAGAGTGTTAATCCGTGNTTGGCTTGCTAACAATCTGTCAGTATTCATTTTCTGTTGTTTGGATTGACTACGTAATGGACAACAGGCTATTTTTGACATGACTTCAGGCTGTGATATCAAATCATCACAGGATTACCTGAGCTGTCATCACGGATTAACACTCTCTATGACCTCTGTTAGAATATCAGTACATAGGCTTCGCTGATTGGCTAAAGGCAATACACTGAGTATATCTAAGGAAGCTGAGTACTCGAGTTATATGCTGAGGATTTGATGTGTTGATTCTGGACATGGGATGGAGAGTCTGGTTGAGATATGGACTCTGTTGTTGGCTTTATTTGTGGGCACTTTAAATGATTAAATTGTCCCTTATCCTAATGGAGGCTTTCAAATATGATGTTTTATTTTCCCTGATTTTTTATGCAATGTATGCTTTTGCATCTACAAGACACCGCTGTCTAAATGCCTTGGCACAGTTTACCCTAATGAAAAACTGAAGCAAAATCTGTCTCCGGACAAGACGTAAAAATCCCTGGTACCAAAAACCTCAACAAGTGAAACGTCAGCTGCAAACTTTGCAAACTCCAGCAAGAAATTTGAGAAATTATTTCCTCACAGATACAGTTCCCCACCAAAAATTTTCCATGCTACAAAATTGGAGCACCCCAGGAAAAATTGGACTAGTTTTTCACTCGCTAAGATCCCCGGCAAGCGTTTGGCTTCTCACTGGGGCACTTAAACAGAGATGTTAAAAGTCACTTTTTCAAAGGTTTTGACATTTCATGTTGAAAATTTTATCAAGGAATCACAAAGTTCTGAAACACAATCCATTTCAATGTTGCAATTTGAAAAAGATGCACTGGAGGAAAAATCTGAACATATTTTTATGATTTGGACAAATTAGGCAATATTGTTGAAACAACAAACAGTTCAAATTCTCAGGAAGACTTTGCAATTTTTACTCATGGAAGATGAAGCTTGCTTTGAGCTGCACGATCATAGTTGCAATTGTTTACATGCCTAGGCCCATTACTCATGGCTGTGGAGTCAGCACTCATATAAGAATTGCACACAAAGCTTCGTTTTATATGAAGAAATCAAATTATGCAGACATTGTGCGAAATAATCAAGATGCATTTTGTTGCTGGAAATCCTTATCCTGATTTTGCATATGCGAAAGAATGCATGAACAGTAATTATCATGCAGTTTCAGAGACAACTCATTGGGCACCATTTTTGAATGCAACTATAAATTACATCAGAAGAAATTATTCCGAAAATTTAACATCAATCCTCTTGAAACTGGTAGTAAGAAAGTACATATGTAGAGTTGCCAAAATGATAAAGCATAGTTGTTTGCTCCGAATTGAACACAAAATCAACAGCTTTTCCCCAGCCTTCATTATTGGTAGCAAACCAACAAGTCATGTTAATTTTATCTCCATTTTGCTAGAGGGTAAATATAAATTTGAACAATGAGTTTATGAAATTTAACATTAAAACCTCAAGGAGCATATTTGTGCATATAGCATGTTCATTTGTGCATTTTGCATCATGTGGTTTCTTTGCATATAGAATTATATTTTTTTCAATATAAATTTAAGGGAGGATAGCGTTTGTAAAAATACCACCTTAGGATGTCGCCCCTACTTCTGCTCGTAGAGAAAACTTTCATGTTTTCTGATTACAGCTCTTTAGCTGAATTATCAATAACAGTAAGAAATGTCAGGATCTAATTTACATAACATATCAAGAATGAAAATAGCAAAATATTTTTTGTTTTGGGTTACTTGATAAGATGGTTGGAGTCAGAATTTTTCCAGTTTGTTGTATGGCATTGAACACTCTATGGGGAAAACAAAGGCGAGAATGCCAGATAGGGACATGCAGGGGGCGACGACCCCTCCTTCCCTCTCGCAAATGGCCTAAATATGTAATTTCCTATCGTTTTGCCCTCATTTTTGCAGCTTTCCCCTAAAAATGTGCCCCATCTAGTGTCCCTGAGCAGGGGTAAATGGATAGGCTAGGATAAGATACAGTAGGTAATGTTGAAGTGTAGATCATGAACTGTTGGTAGATCATGAACTGCTGAAAACACCTTTTGCCACAACCAGTAGGGTAGCTCAAAATTTGTATTTCACGAAAACTTGCGACTCAAGATTTTACGAACAAATTTTTCAAATTTTTTGCCTTAATTATCTTACCTTAACTCGCCCATTTTACCCCTGTAGACCCAAACATGACTTTTAACTTTTACCAACTGCAAGAGCTTAAAGAACGCCAATCAACCAGCATCCTTTGCGCGCTTCGCTTGTTGCCTTTCGACTGCGGCGGCCATTTTAATATGACAACATTCTCTGCAAAGCGTGACCGCAAAGGATGCTGGTTGACTGGCGTTCTTTAATGATCATTCAAAGTCGCAATCATTTGTTCATATCTTTCCTACAAAGCTAGTAAATTTTGAAACCAATTGATACTTCATTGCCAACTTGACGATTCTCTCTTTTACATCATCTCCAACATTTTGTTGCTTTTCAAGTTTTCTCATTAATTTTCGAGCAACAAGGCGATGAAGCCTATTTGCTGAAAAATGAATGACTTTATCTCTTGGTAATAGAACAAGATCGCTGGATGAACCATTTGAGCTCTCTAAAGTAACTCTGACTTGTGCTGGGAGTCTGGAAGCCGGAAATTTTCTACACAATAATAATCGATTGCCTTTATAAGATCTAATCTAGCAATAAAGGTATAAAGGAATGTTCCATGTTTTATATCGCAGGTGTGAAGAGCTTACAAAACCCTTGTCAGTTTCATTGATTTTATATTCAAACTCCTCAATATGCAAAGTGCGGACCACTGGACCTTGTGTTAGGGAGCATATTTTTCTTCAAACATCAAGCAAAATTGTGTTTTTTATGGTCACAACGGACAAATATTATCTTTCTGGGATCTTATTTTGGAGTTCAAGATCCGTGCTGTTGGAATTTGTTAAAAAGGTTTTATTTCTGGGGATTTTGAGCAGCAGACTTAACGATCTTATTGATCAACTGTTTTTAGCTCTTTCTTGAACTTTTCAGGTATTCTGTTTTTCAGGAAAATATCGGTAGAAAATAAACACGCGTAGATACAGAAATGAAGTAAATACTCAGACCTAAGTTGGGCATTGTGTGATAGATTCCTATTTGAATTTTTATCAACTAACACACACTTTTACTCCAATAACAGCTCAAATCAGGAAACATTTTTTGGGACACTCAGTATTGTTCTAACTCATCAATTACCGCTTCTCTACTGCAACCCTTTCAACAAAACTGCAAGAAAAGTATACGTAACTCAACATTATTTTTTCAAAGCTACAGTCAACCTTCGCTATAAGTCATTTTGCCTACAAAGCTCGTAAACTTGGACATCAATTGATGTTTCAATGCTAACTTGGCAATTCTATCTTTCATATCTTCACTTCCAAATTCTCGTTTCTCAAGCCCCTTGATCAATTTACTAGCAACAAGGCGATGTAGAATGTTTGTCGAAAACTTGCAATTTTCAGCTTCAGAAATTTGGACAACATCTTTACTTGATTTCTTGAGGCTATCTACAGTAACAGAAGTTGGGACTTGCGATGTTGCAAATTTTCCATAAGCCAATAATCGATCACCTTTAAAGGACGGCGAAATGCTTGCAAAGGTCTTCATGTCATCAAAATTATCCCATCCATTTGATACCTTGCCTGTCCTATCTTTCCACAAAAGTTTCAAATCTTTCAAATCAGGCAAAAAAGCATCTTGTGGGAGCTGCATTAATACTGACTTTCTTTCATCATTGCTTGCAACGAAATAGGACATTCCACCTCCAACCCGTGCTATGTTTCTGACAAAAGATTTGGACACTTCCTCTCCAATTCCAACACAGAAAACAGTTGTATTGTGTGCATGCTGTCGAACGAGATCTATGATAAACTCTTCATTTGTTGTTTCACCGTGGATAAACAAAATTGTCTGCCGTGGAAGTCCATTTTTAGGGCTCTGCTGCAAAATATGTTCCAAAGCCCCACCTAAATTTTCTCCACCCATGGCAGCATACATATAGATGATTGCCATAGCCTTTAACATTGTCTCCTTGCAGTATACTTCACTGCCATTTGGGAAAACGGCAGTTGAAAATGTCCCAAATCTGACAATATTGAAAATGCAATTTTTTGAAAGAATCAATTGAGATCTGGGATAATTTTCGCAGATCAACTGAAATGAAAAGATTAAATTCTGGAGGAAATATGATGGATCACAATTTAAATAAGACATATTCTTCCTTTCCTTAATTGTTTCTTCAGACCTGTCTGCTACAAAAATTATTTCTTTTGGGGCCTGTTGCAGATCAAAGCTTGGAACAAATGAAACCGCGACCACTGCACCTTCTTCTTCACCATTTTGGCTCTTCTCGACAAATACCATTGGTCTCTTGGGATTGTCACACTCTACAAGAAGAACAATGTCATTGTCCGTGTGTTTTCTTTTCTTTCCAGATAAGAAAGTTTTCATGACAAATGTATCTTTACTAAAACAATTTTGTTTTTCTGATATAACTCTATGTGACGGACTTGAAATAGATTTGATTCCATTGTCCATAATTGTGGTTAATTCCATTTTAAGTGGAACGGCAGGAAAAATCGTTGCTGGAATCATGAGCCGGGTCACGGCACCATTGACGGGCAATTCAATAACATACTTGATTGCAACTATAACTTCAGTATTTGGCCTCAATTTGTTGATACTGATGCCAAGTGTGTCTGGGTTTAATTGCTCTAGAAGAATAACTGATGTTTCTGCCTGTTGTATTTCCTGCCTGGCTTTCACTCCGCCTGTTACCTCTGTTTTAACAAATTCCCCATCAATTTTGGCGGTACATTCCACGACAGCAGCTTCTTGTTCAATTGGGAAGCGATGACGCGCAACAGTAACAGGTTCCTTGCTATTGTTGAGGTATCTCAGCTTCGCGCATATCTCAGCTATGAAATTGATTACTCGAGCTTTGATGTAAATTTGTTTCAAGGGATGATTGCCTTCAACATCAGAGACTGAGGAGACAAAAGTACACTTATTGAAAAGTTAATAAATCTGTTTTTATGAATCATACAGGGTGTCCCAAAAACATGTGCACCGTTTGAATGGCTACTGTGAGAATTGGCTATGAATCCAATTTTCCCGTTTTCTAGATCGATTTGTGAATAGAAGAGACTTTAACTTGTAGTTTGATAGCTAGTTTGAATAAATCTGACAAGTAGTTGCTGATTTTATGGAGAAAGGAAGTTAGAATCACTGGTTGTTTCAAAACCAGATGATTTCATCTCCGTACTTAACCTTATAACTTTAACTTTAGTATCAAATGGACTTTAACTCTACACTCGTATCGGGAAACGGCTATCTTTAAAACACGGAATATGGAATGATGGAATGGAATGATGGAACGATGGAATGGAATATGGAATGATGGAATGCCTGTTAAACATCTGGAATTTGCCTCTTAAACGTCAATGCGATGTTAATTTTGCTTTCAAACGACACATTTTCTGACCGGTAACGTTTCATTTGAAAGCAAAATTAACATCGCATTGTCGTTTAAGACGCAAATTCCAGATGTTTAACAGGCATTCCATCATTCCATCATTCCATTCCATCGTTCCATCATTCCATATTCCGTGTTTTAAAGATAGCCATCGGAAACACACTTTGTGATAATTAGTGAGCACATAACTCAGGAATGTTTACCAGGAAGCTTATAGAAAGCGATATATTTGCATGAAAGAACTTCATGACTTTAGAGAAGCGAAATAACTGATGGACGCATGTCATGGCCTCCAGCAGTTGTGCTGCAAATCATCATTTCTACAGGGTGTCCCACAAAAGGTACGCGTGTTTGAAAAATCACCAAGTTTGATTACATGGCCGCTCTTTAAATTTCTTTCTTTGACAAGTAGATCAAAGAACAAATTATTTTCCCAGGTATAGCTGATCTTGTGATTGGTTTTAAAATGAACTTTTTAGGGCTGACTGGTTTTGAAGCATACTGCAAAAAGCACTGATGATTACCAGATTAATTTCTTTTTGCATATTAAGCTTTTAGTTTAGTCATAAATATCAGAAAGAAACGCAAGCAATCATCTAGACTCGAAGGGTAATGAAAAATCTCAAAATAGAGGCTCTTAGGCCAGATTTACGAGGTTGCTTATAGCTCAGAATAAGGTTTTTCAACCTATAATTTTATACCCTAGACATATTTGGATGGTCGAAAAAAGAGATGAAACAAACAAAATTATGATAGGTTTGATAATCGAGTTTTGGTGATTTTTTAACGGGAGTACTTTTGTTCGGACACCCGGTAGCAACTTTAAATATGTTATGTTCTTCTTGAATCNATTTCTTTTTGCATATTAAGCTTTTAGTTTAGTCATAAATATCAGAAAGAAACGCAAGCAATCATCTAGACTCGAAGGGTAATGAAAAATCTCAAAATAGAGGCTCTTAGGCCAGATTTACGAGGTTGCTTATAGCTCAGAATAAGGTTTTTCAACCTATAATTTTATACCCTAGACATATTTGGATGGTCGAAAAAAGAGATGAAACAAACAAAATTATGATAGGTTTGATAATCGAGTTTTGGTGATTTTTTAACGGGAGTACTTTTGTTCGGACACCCGGTAGCAACTTTAAATATGTTATGTTCTTCTTGAATCCAAATATGACCATATGTTTTTCTTTTGAAAATTAGAAAACTGCGCAAGGTACGTTTTTTCACTCGATTTCTTTGATTTCGATATTAATGGAGGATAGTAAATCCTCTGGTTGATGCAACCGGTAATTTTGGCTTTTTGTTCCATAAATCAGCAACTACTTATCAGATTTACACAAACAAGGTCCCAAACTCACTCTCCTTCACAGAGGCTGTATTACGTTGCGCCCTCGGCGCGGATCATATCATCCGTGCTCCGATAATACAGCCTCTGCGAAGGAGAGTGTCCCAAACTCTAAGTTTACATCTTTCCTACTGAAACATTTTAGCAAAGGGAAACTGGATTCATTGCTGCTCCGCAGCAGCCATTTAAACAGCGGACATGCTTTTTGGGACACCCTGTATTAAATTGACGTCATAATGCTATAAATTGTAAGTGCCCTTGTATCGGAAAGATTGATGATGATTTATTTCAACATAGACCAAGGGTGTCAGGACACCCATAATGTGATTAATAAATATTTATTTACCTTGTTTTGATTGTTGCTGTCTTCTTTGTTTTGTCTCTCCCTGCTTTGGTTTTTGAGCAACATTTCAACCGACCTCATGGCCGCCAACTGGGCCTAATTAGGCCTAACCGCTTTTTCGAATCTAAATCCCTTGTATTCCTGCGTGTAAGTGGGCCTTCACAGAAGAAAAGGTTTTCTGGCTTGCGGTTTAAAACCTTTTCTGTGAAGGCACACTTTGGTTGAAATGTTGCTCAAAAACCAAAGAAGGGAAAGACAAAACAAAGAAAACAACAACAATCAAAACAAGGTAAATAAATATTTATTAATCACATTAATGGTGTCCTGACACCCTTGCATAGATTCTATATTTTGGATATGTTTATGTCTGTTCCATTTGCATTTTGATTGGGAATCAAACTTATATAATTTTGTTTTTCATAGTAAATGATAATTAGTCAGTTTAGTAATAAGTAATCAGTCTAGTGCAGAACCAACCTTGTAATCCCTTTAGTTGAAATAAAGTNTGGAGTGAATGAATCGGAGGAGAGGGGCATGGGGGGTGTTTTACTTGGCCTTTGTTGAGCCCCTTCACTTCTATTTCCATTGGGATTTTTACATAAGGGTTGTAGTTGTAGTCCATCACAAACTTATGGTATACAAATCGTTCAGGTGCGTGTAGGTCTGGAACGAGGGTAGTAGGAATTATCAGATGAGTCGATCCATTTCCTTGAAAGACACCATTTCTAATGATATATTTGATCGTAATCACAGCCTCAGATTTTGGCCTAAGTCTGGGAATACTGATTTTGGAGAGGGCTCGGCCTTCAAACGGGTCTGGGTCATCTTGAACTGACAATTTTTCCTCCATTTGGTTGGCTATATTATTCAATTCTGCTGGTAGTTCTCTTGCGGCGTCATTTTCGATAGTCTTGCCAGCAATGTGTGCTACAGCTTCAATGATGTTACACCCTCTTGCAGTTGAATAAAAGAAACATGCGTCCCTGAGACTTTGACGCTTGCTATTAAAATACGTGTGTTCAATGCAAACTTCAGCTACAGACCCCTTCACATGAACTTTTATATTGATTTTCGTTAACGAAGCATAAGCAGTATCAAAAGCTTCCAATACCTCATTCTGAAACTTCCTACGCTTCCCAATTAGGCTTCCGTATTTTATATCATAGTCAGGTACATCAAAGTATTCTCTTCCTTGCGTCTCTTCTTCTGAGGTATCTCCGTCCTCACTTAGTCTTCCATCCCCACTCATTATTCCTTCTTCGGATGATCCTTCCATCTCAGAGATATTTGCTTCTTTTAACAATCCTTCTAAGTCGGTAAGTGTTCTTTTCCCATCTGCTTCTTGCTCCACTTCAATTTTCCTGTGTTTTAGAAGTCCTCCTGTGAGAAAATTTAAGATCAAATCTGTATCCCTTTTAGTTCAATTTGCACCCCCCCCCCCTCTACTGAGCCTGCCTCTCTATTAAAGCCCACCCTGTAATATCCATTGCAAGAGGTTACGAAAGGCTTTCCACTTATTTAGCTAAAGCAATTTAAATATTGATATTAAAATGTCTTTAAATTAAAACTGCGTTGAATTTGTGTGTTTGACTCGCAAGATTGTTTGTTGATTCCAAAACATATGAAGTAAGAAAGGAGCCTAAAAGCTACCATTTGGAGCCTTATCAAGTGGGAAATCAAGAAAACAAAATGAAGTATTGGAATTAACTTATTTCTATCCTTAAACAACGCTGGCCTAAGTATTAACCCAATGGCCTATTCACTCGTCTTAATACCCAATAACAAAAATGTTCTTCAAGTTTGTATTTTCCAGAGGAAGATATTTTTACTGTTTGGAAATTCAAATCTGTGAAATATTAGCGGAGATGTGGCCAGAAACCCCATTTTAAAAGAACCCATTGTATAATTCATTGTATACGTTGAGTCCTAGTAATCACCAACGTAATAAGTCTAAGTCAGCAGGTCAGGAAAACCAAGTTAAAATTGTTTCTCTTACATGATAAACGTAGTTAAAATTTAAGACCAAAGAATTTTATTTGAAACACGAACCAGTTAATTCAAGATTCAAGACAAGAACTCACCTTTTGAAGGAAGTTGTATATTGGAAGCACGCTATGAACCTCTTCACATTTAGGCCTTTTGTAACCAACACCAAAATAATGAAAGCATTTTCAAACTGAAATCAAACGAGGAAGTGAGTGCCATACGCCCTTGTTTTCCAAAGTGCATCATGGGTAATCAATTTATCAAAACAACAGAAATATTTGTTTTACATCAATGTTGTTGTTTATGCTGATTAAGATTACCCATGGTGCACCTTTCGGTAAACAAGGAAGTGCAATAAACCCTAAAAAGACGAATCATGGCTAATGTGCTCATGACAATAAACAGAATGTTTTGTTTTACGTCAGTGTTGTCGTTTATGAAGACCAGATTATGCATAATATAATCCACTTTTACATAAATATGACGCGAACATTTTTATTGATGAAAATGATCAATTTGAGCAAGGGCGCCTACCTTGTGTGACTGTTTTCGTGACATAGTACACGGAGCAATTGCTGTCTTGTTAATCCGTAAATTTCAAATTTTGCGTCCATCTATCTTGACCAATCAAAAAAAGCGCTGTCTGGTTCCATGTGGTCATCTCCTGTAACTGTTGATATCGCATTACATCAACAACTGAATCTGAAACCATAAAATTATCTTGCGTCATCTTACGTCTTCCGGTTCAGATAAAACGACTACAATGCAGCAATTGCTGTGTGTACTATGTCACGAAAACAGAACTGCGAATAAACCCAATTCATACAAGGTAGGCGCCCTTGATTTGAGTGTGCTGATTTCAAATATATACATTAAACTTTCCAATACTAAGCCGCTTTTTAGATATCACCGTTTGAAAATGAACTTTCAGCTGAANGTTTAAAACCTTTTCTGTGAAGGCACACTTTGGTTGAAATGTTGCTCAAAAACCAAAGAAGGGAAAGACAAAACAAAGAAAACAACAACAATCAAAACAAGGTAAATAAATATTTATTAATCACATTATTGGTGTCCTGACACCCTTGCATAGATTCTATATTTTGGATATGTTTATGTCTGTTCCATTTGCATTTTGATTGGGAATCAAACTTATATAATTTTGTTTTTCATAGTAAATGATAATTAGTCAGTTTAGTAATAAGTAATCAGTCTAGTGCAGAACCAACCTTGTAATCCCTTTAGTTGAAATAAAGTTGATTGTTCCTCTGCTTTGTTTGGTTGCATCCAATCAAATGTGACCATGAAATCTTGCTCAATTTTTGTCGGATCTGTCCCAGGCAACATCGCCGTCATGGTGATTGTCTCATCTGAAGAATTTTCTTGGAGTGAATGAATCAGATGAGAGGGGCATGAGAGGTGTTTTACTTTGCCTTTATTGAGCCCCTTCACTTCTATTTCCATTGGGATTTTTACATAAGGGTTGTAGTTGTAGTCCATCACAAACTTATGGTATACAAATCGTTCAGGTGCGTGTAGGTCTGGAACGAGGGTAGTAGGAATTATCAGACGAGTCGATCCATTTCCTTGAAAGACACCATTTCTAATGATATATTTGATCGTAATCACAGCCTCAGATTTTGGCCTAAGTCTGGGAATACTGATTTTGGAGAGGGCTCGGCTTTCAAACGGGTCTGGGTCATCTTGAACTGACAATTTTTCCTCCATTTGGTTGGCTATATTATTCAATTCTGCTGGTAGTTCTCTTGCGGCGTCATTTTCGATAGTCTTGCCAGCAATGTGTGCTACAGCTTCAATGATATTACACCCTCTTGCAGTTGAATAAAAGAAACGTGCGTCCCTGAGACTTTGACGCTTGCTATTAAAATACGTGTGTTCAATGCAAACTTCAGCTACAGACCCCTTCACATGAACTTTTATATTGATTTTCGTTAACGAGGCATAAGCAGTATCAAAAGCTTCCAATACCTCATTCTGAAACTTCCTACGCTTCCCAATTAGGCTTCCGTATTTTATATCATAGTCAGGTACATCAAAGTATTCTCTTCCTTGCGTCTCTTCTTCTGAGGTATCTCCGTCCTCACTTAGTCTTCCATCCCCACTCATTATTCCTTCTTCGGATGCTCCTTCCATCTCAGAGTTATTTGCTTCTTTTAACAATCCTTCTAAGTCGGTAAGTGTTCTTTTCCCATCTGCTTCTTGCTCCACTTCAATTTTCCCGTGTTTTAGAAGTTCTCCTGTGAGAAAATGTAAGATAAAATCTTTATCGCTTTCTATTCAATTTGCACCCTTCTTGCGTGCATTTATTTACAGTAACAGCTCAATTTGACCCCCCTTCTAATCAGACTTCCTCTCTATTAAGGCCCGCCCTAATGCAAGAGGTTACCAAAGGCTTTCCACTTATTTAGCTAAAGCAATTTGAATGTTAATATTCAAGTGTCTTTAAATTAAAACTGCGATGAATTTGTGTGTTTGACTCGCAAGATTGTTTGTTGATTCCAAAACATATGAAGTAAAAAGGAGCTTAAAAGCTACCATTTGGAGCTTTATCAAGTGGGAAATCAAGAAAACAAAACAAAGCGTTGGAAATAACTGATTTTTCTATCATTACACAACGCTGGCCTAAGTGTTAACCCAATGGCCTAACTCCACTCGTCTTAATACCCAATATCAAAAATGTTTTTCAAGTCTCTATTTTTCAGAGGAAGATATTTTTACTGTTGGAACTTAAAAAATTGTGAAATATTAGCGGAGATGTGGCCAGTAAAACCAAATTTAACACCAATATCTAACCTGAGGGCATTAATTTATGGATACAGTAAACATCCGCATATAAGAACCTATTGGATTAAGAACCTACAGGCTGAAATTTTCAAATTAAACCCCATTTTATAAGAACCCATTGTATAATTCATTGTATACGTCGAGTCCTAGTAATCACCAACGTAATAGGTCTAAGTCAGCAGGTCAGGAAAACCAAGTTAAAATTGTTTCCCTTACAAAGTAAACGTAGTTAAAATTTAAGACCAAAAGAATTTTATTTGAAACACGAACCAGTTAATTCAAGACAAGAACTCACCTTTTGAAGAAAGTTGTATATTGGAAGCACGCTATGAACCTCTTCACATTTAGGCATTTTGTAACCAACACCAAAATAATGAAAGCATTTTCAAACTGAAATCAAACGAGGAAATGAGTGCCATACGCCCTTGTTTTCCAAAGTGCATCATGGGTAATCAATTTATCAAAACAACAGAAATATTTGTTTTACATCAATGTTGTTGTTTATACTGATTAAGATTACCCATGGTGCACCTTTCGGTAAACAAGGAAGTGCAATACACCCTGGAAAGACGAATCATGGCTAATGTGCTCATGACAATAAACAGAATGTTTTGTTTTACGTCAGTGTTGTCGTTTATGAAGACCAGATTATGCATAATATAATCCACTTTTACATAAATATGACGCGAACATTTTTATTGATGAAAAAGATCAATTTGAGCAAGGGCGCCTACCTTGTGTGACTGTTTTCGTGACATAGTACACGGAGCAATTGCTGTCTTGTTAATCCGTAAATTTCAAATTTTGCGTCTATCTATCTTGACCAATCAAAAAAAGCGCTGTCTTGTTCNTTGTCCTTGAGCAGTGTTTTTCATAGGCAACCTAACATCAGTATTTGTGTTGCGGAGGTTGTGGGAAAAACATACACTATTTTTATTGAAGAGATCACACATGTATTTTGGGGCAAGATTTTTCAAAGACTTGAAAGTTACAATCTTTGACTGTGTGCTAATCAACTGATCTATGGTTTTCCACCCCAAATTTTCAAGCATAGGCTTGATAGCAGCATCAAATCTACTATTTGTAACAATCCTAGCTGCCCTGTTCTGGAGCTTCTGCAGATGCTGAATTTCTGCAGCACTACAGCAGCCCCAAACAGAGCAGCAATATTGAAAATGGGGTTCAACAATGCTAGTATAGAGAGTCTTCACAGTTGCAATTGGAAGGTATCTTTTTGAATATTTCAAAAACCCAACAGCACGAGAGACTTTAGCAGAAACTGCCCTTATGTGACCTTTCCAATTAAGTTTGTCATCTATTTGAACACCTAAGTACTTTGCCTCGTGGCGTCTTTCAATTTCCTTTTCTTTTATCTTAGGCTCAAATTTTATGTTTGAGAGAGTAAGAGACTTGTGTTTTTGCTGAGAGGCAATTAGCATTGAATGGGTTTTGGCTACATTTAAGGACAATTTGTTGCCCATAAGCCATTCATCTAACTTTTTGAGGTCCTTGTTAATTGTATTGTTTAACTGAGATATGTCCTTGGAACAGAGGTAAAGACTGGTATCATCAGCATACATGGATGTTTTTGCGTTCTTAATTGCTAGAGAAAGGTCATTGATGTAGACTAAGAAAAGCAGAGGGCCAAGACAAGAACCTTGCGGCACTCCAATCTCAATTTCCTCAATTTTAGAATCAAATCCATTTACTCGTGAAAACTGTTTCCTATTAGACAGGTAGGATTTGAACCATGCAAGCTCTCTGTTTTGAACTCCATAAAGGTGGAGTTTTTTGCAGAGAATTTCATGATCCACAGTATCAAAAGCTTTTTTCAGATCTATGAAGATCAATCCAGTCACCTGGCCTGTGTCTAACCCCTTGTACCAGTCATCCGTACATTTAAGCAAAGATGTAACAGTTGAATGGAGGGCTCTGAAACCAGACTGGTCTGGTGACAGAAATCCATTATCATCCAGGTACTGGTACAACTGGTCAAAGACAAGCTTTTCAAAAAGTCTTGATATGACGGGCAGCACAGAAATTGGACGATAGTTTGATTTTTTACACCGCTCTCCCTCTTTAAAGATTGGTGTTACTCTAGCGATTTTCCATGAATCAGGAAACATGCTTGTCTCAATAGAAATATTGAACAGGTGTGTAAGGGACCTTGAAATAAAGGGTAGTGCAAGCTTGAGGAAATAGCTTGAGATATTATCATGACCAAAGCTTTTTGCGGTCTTGATCTTTCCAATTGCATCTCCCAATTTCTCCTCATTAATTGCTCCAAATCTAAAGGTTTTACCCTCTTTGTTGATTTTGTATTCCCCTGAAATGAGCGGATTTAGTGTTTCTTTAATGTTTTTGGCCAGATCCTTGCCTATAGAGCAGAAAAATTTGTTCATGGTCTCTGCAATCTCTTGTTTATCGACAATGTTATTGTTGTTACAGCCTTTCAAACTTTCAATGTTGGTTGTTTTTGAACGTTTGTTAAGGAGCTGATTGATAGTTTTCCAGGATTCTTTCATGTTACCCTGTTGCAAAGTTATTTTTTCAGAGAAGTATTGCCTTTTGAGTGTCTGGTTAAGACTATTAACCCTGTTTCTAACTTGTTTGTAAAAATTCTAACTTGTTTGTATCAATAATTTCGGAAACGGCCCCTTTACTACAAATAGAGACATCTCAATTATATTTCTTCTTTTGGCAGAATCTGCCGATGCTCTAATTTGATCGTCAGTGTTATTTCCTAAACCAGTGGCGGCGCCACTGGGGGACTGGGGGACACGTCCCCCCAGTTCTCGCCAGGATCGATTTTGTAATTCGTCTAAATCCGATGAGAAAATTTCGGGGGAGGGGTAAGATTTTAGCGAGGTACTTTCATCTTTCCTATCGTCAAGTAAAGCGAGTCACGTAAACCGAGCTAAACTTTCCTGTCGTCAAAAACAATTCAAAAAGTGTAGGAAATCCGGATAAATGTTTTGTCCCCGTTGTTTCTTATGCATAACTCAGTATTATTATAGTTATGGTATCAATGGAGTAGTTCTAGACAGAAGCATTTTTTCATACATTTGCTGTGAAAAGTTGACGAAGGCATAGGAGCTTCCATGTCGATGTATACAGGGGGAATTAAAGGAACTTACAGAGGACGGACTTTAGTACTCGAAGCATGAGAATCTTAACAACTTTTGGTACACTTATAATCTCTTGTTTCTTATCCAAAACTACTTTTGGCTCGAGAACAGGCAAGATGATTTAAATTTGATGTTAATAGTTGAGCCTCTAGTGTTTCATCTTAATAACTAGCCAGCGTTGTTTGCAATTTTTGTTTCGTAGAAATTCTTATAAATTTGCTGACTGGTGACTCCCAAGATTTTGACAGCCTCATTCCTCCTTAATGTTAACAGGCAATTACAGGGCATTCGCTAGCTGCAAACAGGGCGTTCTCTATTGGTAAAAGGGCGTTTCCTAGCAGCAAAAAGGGCGTGGCCCCGCAAATTTGTCCGGAGGCTCTGCCCCCGGACCCCAGATGCTGACTTTGTCCCCCCACTACTTGGCGGCTGGTGAAGGTGAAGGTGAAGTTGCGGTTTTTAGCGCCAAGCGCTGGGATCGCAGAAGTAGAGAAGACCTAATCGAGTCCGCGACCCCTTGTCATGACGCTCAAGTAGTGGGGCTCTACCTGGTATCGAACCCTGTCCGCCTGACTGTTCTGGCTGCAAAGTCAGAGGATTACACCACTGCGCCACAACACCTTCAGGCTGGCGCCGCCACTGTCCTAAACTGTAGTTTCTTTGCTTGCTTGCCCTTGCCAGTTATTTTAAAACTCTCACGCATGCATTGCTTTATAATGTTGAAGCTTTCACCTCACTTCTGAGGCCTCATCAGCAACTCAATTGTACAAAATTCAAACTTTAGGCATTGCAGTTCATAACTTGTAAACACTGTAGCACATAATGAGATTTTTCGGGTTTGATCTTTTTTCTTCCTCTGCAGAAATTGATGGTATATCAGCTAAGAAATTACATTGATCATTGATATGGACAGTCAAAAAGGGAATAAACAATAACGCTAAAGATGGTGGCCACGCAAAGCATGCTGGTAAAAAGCTCTCTGACGACCACCTAACGACATATAAATTTTGGTCTGCCGTTTCGACTAGCTAGTCGTGGTAAAGTTCTGAACAAGTAATCAATGTAAACAAATAGGACAATTTTATAATTCGAACGCAAAACTTCAATTCGAATCAAAACTTTATTTTTCTGCTTTGGAAAGGTCTCCTTTTGAACCGTGTTGCATTCGAATTCAAGGACGATTCGAATTCAAGCTAGCTAGTCGAAACGGCAGACCGAATATTTACGTCGTTAGGTGGTCGTCAGGGAGCATTTTACCAGCATAATTTGCAGCAAAACACAACAGTCTTTGGAGCCGCCATTTTTAGCGTTCTTGTCTATTGTGTTATTTGCGGTTATTTTCGTTTAACATCTAATGTGAGACAGATTTTAATATGTTCGTCAAGAGGACTTTGTAAACTTTACCTGAACTAGTTGCAAGGCTTCTGGTGTCCAAAAAATAGCTCAAAGATTCCACCAGGGTGGACTTGCCCCAAGTCTATTTCCTGAAGTTCGTCTGACTGATCCCTTACCGACAGTTCCCGGGTCCGCAATTCCAACATTCCGTAAAGAAAGCCAGCAAAGACAGGAATGTTGGATCTGCGGATCCAGGAACTGTCGGAAAGGGATCGGCCAGGCGGAATTCATTAAATAGACCTGGGGTAAGTCTACCATTAGGGAGGATCGAGAAGCGATAGGGGGTTTTGGTCGATTTTTATTTCAAAGCGACGGAAAATTCGATCTCAAAACTGGAAGAGAGTCTATATTACTTTTTAGTTTTCTTTCAAAGCCGCAATCATTCATGATAACCGTCTGTCTCTTTGTTCATGAAGCTGGTAAATTTTGAAATCAATTGATACTCTAATGCTAACTTTATGATATTTTCTTTCACATCTTCGCCATCCTGCTCTCGTTTTTCAAGTTCTCTGATCATTGTTCGGACTACAAGGCGATGTAAATTGTTATCTGAAAATTGCAGAGCTTCATCTTCAAGTATTGGAACGACATCGCTAAAATGGCCTCGTAATCTTTCACTAAAATGATCTATTCCTGACACTTTAATTTCTTTTGGGATTCTTTCAGAACTGAACTTTTCATAAACCAATATTCGGTTTCCTGTACAAGACGGTGAGATGTTTGCAAGTGGCTCCAAATCATTTAATTCCGTCAGTCCAGTCAATGGCGTGAACAGGTCATCTTGCCAAGCGACACTCATCTCGGTCACCTCAGTCAGAAAGGCATCTTTCTCAAGCAGTTTAAGAGCAGGCAGCGTTTTAACACAAGTAATTAGATGAGACGTTCCTCTTCCAGCTTGTGCTATGCTCGTAGCAAATGATTCAGGAGCTGTCTCGCTTATTCTAACTATGAAAACTGTTGTATTATGTATATGCTGTCGGACAAGATCCAAGATGGATTCTTCATTGACTACCTCCCCGCGAATCACCAAAATTACTTGACGTGGGAGCCCATCTCTTGATTTCTGTTGCAAAACATGTTCCAAAGCTCCAAGCAAATTTCTTTCACCCATTTCTTGGCATTCAACAGCCATGATACCGAAAGCCTTTTCCATTGTTTCTTTGCTGTATGCCTCACTTCCATTTGGGAATACAGCAGTAGAAAATTTCCCAAATTTGACAACATTGAACAAGCAGCCAGTTGAAATGATTACCGGGAACTTGTCATGTTTAGGCAATGAAATAATCAAATCCTCCACGACATCAGTCGCATTGATAGTGCCCTTCTCCTCTTTTGCTGTCCTGGTTGACATGTCCATAAGAAAAATGATTTCTTTTGGTGCTTGCTGTGACTGAAACTTTGGAACAAATGAAACCAGGACAAAAACATCTTCATTGTCACCATCTGTGCTCTTCTCCACAAATACCATCGGTCTCTTGGGATCCTCAAATTCGATATTAACAGTGAGATTATTGTTAGTTTGTTTTGTCTCATCGCTAGCCAAAAATGTTTTCATGGCAAACTTCTGGTTTGATAGATAATGCTGTTCTCCTGATTTTAATGCATGCGAAGGACTTGAAATAGAGGTGATCTTACTTTCCATAATCGTATCTATCTCGACACCAAGAGGGACAGTTGGGGTAATTGTTGCTGGAATTACACAGCGCATCAGTGCATCTTCAACACATAACTCAATTAGATACTTAACAGTGACCATAACTTCGACATTTGGTGCAAGTTCATTGACACTTATGCCAAGAGTGTCCCAGTTAAGTTGTGCCAAACGGATCATCATGGTCTTTGCAACAAGCCTCTCTTTTTCTGCTACTGTTTTGTCATCATCTGTCTTGTCTGCCTCAAACTTTACTTGCTTGGCTTTAAAGTCGTCTTCGAATGCCTCTGTTTTGATGAATTTTCCATCAACTTTAGCAGTGAATTCAACAACGGCTGCTCCTTGTTCAATTGGCAAGTTATGATAGTCAACATTGATAGCTTTTGTGCCGTGATTAACGTAACTAAGCTCCATGCATACCTCAGCTATGAAATTGATCACACGGGCTTTCACGTTGACTTTCTTCAGAAGGTGGTGTTCATCTGTGGTATCTTCTATTGAGAAAATGTGAAGTATCATCATCATAATCATCATCAATTTATTTTTAGTAGGCTTACAAATGATAAAGTTAAATTACAGCTAATTTAGGCCTACTAACTACCTTACAACATGAATAAAACATTAATTTACAAGCGCTTAAAAATTAAATGGAATAAAATAATATATGATTGCTCCGCATCATGTTAGATACCCAATCTGCGGTACATATGTTTTGCATAGACTACAGTTGCATTTCTCACCCTCCAATCATCTTATCTGATAAATAATTAAAGAAGTAATTAGCAAAAATAGAAATAATAACGAAGGAACATTTTTCATTAACAGGAATAAGACCGGTGATGTCTCGTTTCTTTTTGTATATTTTTCAAATTGATTAAACTCTGATTTGAGTTAAACATAGTGGTGCAGACAAAGCAAGCAACCAAATTGTAAGATTGGACAACGAAAACTTTAAAGGCTGTTCACAGCAGCCTACACTTTAATCAGCCATGATAATTTCCACTGCTGGGTTAAACAAGCAGCATACAGCTTTTTGGCACGCCTGCAAAATGGCAATTGTTGGCTTAAAAGCTACGTTGAACAATGAAAAGTTGAGACCAAAGTTCAATTTTCAAACTTGCAGGATAAATTATGAAAACAAATCCTGCAATCTTCAGTGGATTTTCAAGCATAAATTTATCAGAGAAAATATGGACGGAAACTAATAGTCCAGGCGGAGAGCGAGCCAGGTATCACCTGATGAAGTGAATTTACGGGATGACACTTTCCTGGATCAGATTTTCATGCTGATTACGAATATGGATGTTGTTCGTGCGAACAAAGCTGCTTTTGTTAGATATTACATGGTTTTGACTCGATAACGTGTTTCATGCTTCAATCGAACAAATGACATTTTTATGGACCAGATGTAGAAAAGTGTCATCCCGCAAATTCCCTCCTCAAGTGATACCTGGCTAGCTCTCCGACTGGATTATAAAAGCAGTTTATTCGGTTTGCTTTTAAAGCTTCAGTTTTTTGCCGTATTTTAAATACCCTAACACAACTTTCTCAACAATACAGTAAATCCCCGCATATAAGAACCTACAAAAATAAGAACCTACAGGCTGTTTTTTCTAAATTATGCACCTCGTAATTAAGAACCTGTTTCAGCAGTTTGATGAAAAAATATTTTCTTATTACAAGAGTAATAAATTTGATTTTTGATCATCCTTGTTAAGTTTATTTTTGTCCCAGTTGGCTTCTAGAATCAAAACCTGCCTAGGGGGGGGGGGGCTGAATCAGCCCCCCTAGTGGTTTTTCTTCTGTGGATTTTTACCAAGTGCACTTACAACGTTGAGACTTTCTGACTTTTAGTTTTTATCCTTCTTACAATCGAAAATTAATTTTTTAGAAAAATTAAATTCATTCCAGGGGGTAAACACACTCAATTTTCGAGAGATGTCTGTGTATAATTTCGAATAAATCCTATTAAAATCTACAGCTAATGTGATAAAATGATGAAAAACGAGAAACATATACTACTTGTGATCCTCTATCCAACCAACTAGTTTTTTGTAATTTAAACGTATTATTGTGCGTATTTCGGCACTACGCATGCGCAAATTCTTTGAATTCCTGTGTGATGACGTCATCACTTTAGGCTAATTTTTCTTTACAAAGCAATTGCTATTTATCCACAGAATACACCAAAATTGGACT
>REGM01000038.1:1427777-1445665 GCA_004194415.1 Aurelia aurita
TACCCTAGGCTTGATAGGGTTAATAACATTGCTTAAACAAATAATATGGTTGAAAATCTCTTGATAATAACTCCTAAAAGGGTTTACACAAGGGGCCCTTCGAATAAGAACCTTTATACCCTGAAATTGATCTAAGTACCTTTGAAATAAGAACCTAAGTCAGCCTGGCTCTCAAAAAGTAGGTTCTTGTTTGCGGGGATTTACTGTAGTCCTCCTGAAGCCCCTAAAAACAGTGGAAATTATTGGGAATTAAAACATTAAAAAGATATCAGAAAAACCCCACATTAAACTGACATCATGAAAGGAAGAACAGAAATAACAACGTAAATTTGGAAGAAAAAAATCTGGGTCCTCTGCAGCAAGGTTCTCTTCAGAAACTTTTAAACATTGTTGTTGTATTTGACAAAAGCTAAGTCGAAATAACTGTACTAACATCTTTAAAGGTCCAACTTACCACTTGGTGAATTCAGGGTTGATGGATAAGACGGTTCCTCTGCTGTTTTCGGATCAATCCAGTCAATAGTGGCAATGAAATCTTGTTCAATTTTGGTCGGATCTGTTCCAGGCAATGATGTTGCTACTGTGATTGTCCCATCAGAAGGTTTTTCTTCAAATGATGCTACCACGTGGGAGGAACTTGAAATATATTTTACTTTACTTTTCATGACCCCCGTCACTTCAACTTCCATTGGAACCTTCTTGTAGGGGTTGTAGTTGCAGTCTTCGTCTCGTTTACTCGGGTCAATCGGATATCTTTCAGGGGGATGTTCATATGGAGCAATGGCGATTGGAATGGTCAGTCGAGTAGAGCTGTATTCTTCTTGGACGCACGACATGGTGATATACCTAATGGCAAGGACAGCTTCAGCTTTAGGCTTTAATTTACCATCAATTCTGATGTTAGAAGATAATTTGCTTTGGACGTTATCCTCCGGTGACTTCTCTGTTTCGTTTACACTCGTGCGTTCCTCAACATGCACGTTTCGTTTGAATCGGCCTATTCCAAATTTAGATAGGATGCGGGCTCCAAGTCCTTTCCGCTCTGCAGTCAAAGGTGTTGCCTTTGCCTCCGAAGGGGCTGCCTTTGCCTCCGAAATTTCTTCTTTAAAATCATCATAAGCAACAGTTTTTCCATTAATATTTGCTTTAACTTCAACAATTTTGTCTTCCCTTCCAAAGGAGTAAAAGAAGCACAAATCCTTGAGTGTTCTTCTTTTAGGATTCACGTACCTCTGTTCAACACAAACCTCAGCTGAAGACCCATTCACAGTAACTTCGACACTGATTTTCTTCAATGGGACAGTGACTTTATTAGCTATTGATGCCTTATCATACCATCCATGTAGGGACCCGTATTCTAGCAAATCGNAGGGGGATGTTCATATGGAGCAATGGCGATTGGAATGGTCAGTCGAGTAGAGCTGTTTTCTTCTTGGACGCACGACATGGTGATATACCTAATGGCAAGGACAGCTTCAGCTTTAGGCTTTAATTTACCATCAATTCTGATGTGAGAAGATAATTTGCTTTGGACGTTATCCTCCGGTGACTTCTCTGTTTCGTTTACACTCGTGCGTTCCTCAACATGCACGTTTCGTTTGAATCGGCCTATTCCAAATTTAGATAGGATGCGGGCTCCAAGTCCTTTCCGCTCTGCAGTCAAAGGTGTTGCCTTTGCCTCCGAAGGGTCTGCCTTTGCCTCCGAAATTTCTTCTTTAAAATCATCATAAGCAACAGTTTTGCCATTAATATTTGCTTTAACTTCAACAATTTTGTCTTCCCTTCCAACGGAGTAAAAGAAGCACAAATCCTTGAGTGTTCTTCTTTTAGGATTCACGTACCTCTGTTCAACACAAACCTCAGCTGAAGACCCATTCACAGTAACTTTGACACTGATTTTCTTCAATGGGACAGTGACTTTATTAGCTATTGATGCCTTATCATACCATCCATGCAGAGACCCGTATTCTAACAAATCGTCATCTTCCCCCCAGCTCTCCCACCAGCCCTCTTCCTCAGATGTATCTCCTTCCTGGCTTAGTTCATCTTCTTTCTGGGACAGTGCTTCTCTCTTAGACAGTTCTTGTGTTTCGGACATTGCTTCTTTAGTAGGCACTTCTTTATTATATGTATATGGCTTTATGGCTTGGAAATTACCCTTCCGTTTTTTTGTGGTTGCTCGGACTTTAAAAGCTTATACTCTTGTAGCGCTGTAAAATGAATGAAATATGGTAAAGTTACGGATCTCAGCAGAATCAATGGCTAATGGACGATTACGGAAAAGATGGCGTTGGGGGGCATTTGACCAAGATGCGTTGCGTTCTATAATGGAATCAACAGTGATTCTATAGAAATTCGATCACTAAATGCAATGCATCTTGGTCAAATGCCCCCCGACGCCATCTTTTCCGTAATCGTCTATTGCGAGTGAAAAAGCCAGCCAGATGTCAAGTATAAAGTGTTTCCGCTCAAAAAAGGTAATACGCCAATATATCAAAAGTCTCTAACCCTAGCCGTGACTCTAAATCGAATGCTAAACCTAACCCTGAACCCAACCCTAACCCTAAAACTAACCCTAACCCTAATATATTTCAATGTTAACCCCTTACCCTAACCCTAATTTATTTAAAGGTTTGATACATTGGCCATACTCTCTGCTAAAAGATAGCTCGATCATTAACAGGGGTAGTGCCATGGGGAGAATTTAGGGAACTACCCCCGCCCCCATTTTCTCCAAGGACGGTTTTCAAACTTATCCAAATCCGTGGACAACACGTTGACAACACAGTTAGATTTAAAATTTTGATGAAAAAAAGTCAAATTAACAATTTCCATGTATGACCACTACAAGACTTTCAATTGAGTTCAAAATCATGATTAAATATTTTTTCTGTCTTCGTTTTCTATCAATTGAATATTTTGTGCTTAGTCTTAGCATAAATCATAACAGCTCCAAGTAGAACCAAGGACACTATGAAGATAGAAATTTGGGCCTAAAGCCCATTAATCAACATACCTTTAGTCCTTTGTTGGCTTTAAAGCATTCTTTATATCAATCTAATGTTAAAACCATGGTTGTCATTCTTTTGCGTTGACCTGCTCTCGAATCCTAATCGAAATTGCCAGCTTCGCTGCAAAACCAACTCTGGCCACGCCATTTCTTGTTAGGCCAAAATAGAACTGGCAATTTCGATTAGGATTCGAGAGCAGGTCAACGCAAAAGAATGACAACCATCGTTTTGACATTAGATTGATATAAAGAATGCTTTAAAGCCAACATTATTATTATTATTATTATTATCATTATCAAATTATTTACAGTTGGTGCAATATATAGTAATAAAACTAATTCAAACCAACTATTTACATACAAAGAAAAATTACAAAAAATTTCATTCGTGATCCTCACTATCAACTATTTTTTTAACTGCAGATCTTGCATGTGCAATTTTGCCCATTCCAGTCTTTGGTCATGGGACTGAAGGTATGTTGTTTGATGGGCTTTAGGCCCAAATTTCTATCTTCATAGTGCCCTTGGTAGGACATCTTAATGGGGCTCTTGATTTATTCTAGCACACTTTTGAACAGAGTCACGTATTGAAAAGGGTTATCCAGAAAAGGATTGAAAAGGATCTTGCTCGAAAAGGGTTATCCAGAGGATTTTTTTGACAATTTTTGAAGGAGAATCGCAATTTTATTCCGGGAGGGGCACTCGACTTCAAAATGTCCGGGGCTTGCCTCTGAGATATTGAAATTTCACCCTGTGCGAGAGCAATTTTTTTCAAATTGACTACAGTAAAGTCCCGCCTTTAAGAAACCACTTTACAAGAAACTCAGACCCTGAATTTTTGCAAAAACAATAGAAGAACAATAGACTAATTAAGGAAGAACAATAGGCTGATGTCAGAAAATGGGTTTCTTAAAGGCGGGACTTTACTGTACCCTGTCTGGGAGCAAACTGGCAAAAAACAATAGCAAAGATCCAAATTCCTTGCCAAAATCCTGTACGAGAGCAATTATTTCAAAACTATACACCCCTCTGGGAACACTTTTGTCAAAAAGGATACCCTGCTTGGGAGCAAAATAGCTAAAAACGATGCCCTGTCCAGCGGCACATACCCGGTACAAAAATTATCGAAGTGCCCCCCCCCCTTTCCCGGGAATTTTATATGCTAGAAAGAAATTCGCACATGAAGCTTGGCCCAAAAACAGGTTAAACTTGGGATAACGCATTTTTTAAATTTATGTTAATGACAGTGGCCTAACGGAAACGCTCGGGGCCCTTAGGTATTTTGTGAGATGGGGGCCCTTATGTAATGACCGTGAAGCTGTCTCTAATCAGGCAATTTAGAACCTCGGAAAACGCAGCTTGCCCAAACCCATAGAAGCTAGTTTTCGGGGATTCTTCATTTGACATTAAGATTGTGAATTGTAAATTATGAATTAATTCTCAAAATTAAGTTAAAATCTCAGCCCAGGCAACGGAGTTTTAATTTTTCAATGTGGTTCTATAGGTTTTTTTGGTACGACTTTTCAAACAGTGGATTTATTTTTCTGACTTTAAAGTTTCATTTCGATTATAGCGGTAGCAAGATTTATCTTTCATTCGCAATGCGTTTGCCTAACCAAAACCATGGGCTATAGCCTCATCGCTTTATGAGAAAACAAATATGGCCACTGCAAATTCAAAGAAGGAAATGCTGATAGGATAGAGCAAACAAATGGAAACAACAATAAAAACGCAGGAGGTATGAAAACAAACATTTTGTTTCCTACAGCCCATGCTTACACTAGTATAGCAGTCTATAAATTCTAAGTCGGTGTTAATAAAGCTATCCACGTAAAAATGATTTGATATCATAAAAACATTGCCCAGTCCATCCAGTATAAAAAAAATCTACATAGCATAAACGAAAAAGCTTCCTCGCACTAGTTGACTAGCCTGTGTTCCAGACCACTTGAAACGAAAGTATACTTTCGTTTCAAGTGGTCTGGAACACAGGCTATAGTTGACGTGAAACCACATAATAGTGTGGGGAAACAAGGAATACTTTCCTTGTCTGTGTACCTAATGGTAGATATGAGAATATCACTACCCATAAATGTATGATATCAAAATTGTACGTCATTAATCAAAGAAATATCCATACTCACCGATGCTCTTTAAAAGCTAACACTTCAGTCTTCACTTTGCTGCCCNCACGGGCCCGCGCGGGCCATCGTTTAGGGGTGCCAATTCGACCATAATTTCAAAAAAGGATGTACTTTTTTGCATTTGATAAATCGAAACGCTTCTGTGATGATATTTTTAATCAAGCATTTTAAAATAGAATTTGATTTGGGAAAATGTGTTAGGAAAATTCAACTACTGTAGGTTTAACTCTTTGTCCCTGATTCATCACACAGAATCACAATGGCCATATCAACAATTTTGATAAGTGACTTGTCCGCGATTAGGATACCTAAACTTGACAAATTCAATGTGACACGGGAAAGGGTATGTTCTCAAGAAAATTTTCCGCGATTAGGGTATGTATTTTGCTAAGAAAGGTCAGCGTTTAGGGTGCATATGTTGCACCTTTGTACGAGCATGATACTATAGAAAAGTATAGGAGTGGCCCCCCCGGGATCTCAGCAGAATCAATGGCAAAGAATCAATTAGTTGTATGTTTTTCGTATAAATGCCATGGGGTAGTCATGATATTTTGCTCCCTATGGCATCGTCCTTGTAGTGTTGTAAAGTGGTTTGTACGTAGTGTCTTAAGTAGCTCGTTTTTGTAAATTTTTATATTGAATATAAAAAAATAAAAAAAAAATAAAAATGAATCAATGGCTAATAGACGATTACGGAAAAGATGGCGTCGGGTGGCATTTGACCAAGATGCATTGCGTTCTATAATGGAATCAACAGTGATTCTATAGAAATTCGATCACTAAATGCAATGCATCTTGGTCAAATGCCCCCCGACGCCATCTTTTCCGTAATCGTCTATTGCGAGTGAAAAAGAAGGTAATACGCCAATATATCAAAAGTCTCTAACCCTAGCCGTGACCCTTAATCGAACGCTAAACCTGACACCGGACCCTGACCCTGACACCAGACCCAACCCTAACCCTAAAACTAACCCTAACCCTAATATATTTAAATGTTAACCCCTTACCCTAACCCTAATTTATTTAAAGGTTTGATACATTGGCCATACTCTCTGCTAAAAGATAGCTCGATCATTAACAGGGGTAGTGCCATGGGGAGAAATTAGGGAACTACCCCCGCCCCCATTTTCTCCAAGGATGGTTTTCAAACTTATCCAAATCCGTGGACAACACGTTGAGGGAAGGGCTAGGTAGTTAGATTTAAAATTTTGATGAAAAAAAGTAAAGTTAACAGTTTCCATGTATGACCACTACAAGACTTTCAATTGAGTTCAAAATCATGATTAAATATTGTTTCTGTCTTCGTTTTCTATCAATCGAATATTTTGTGCTTAGTCTTAGCATAAATCATAGCAGCTCCAAGTAGAACCAAGGGCACTATGAAGATAGAAATTTGGACCTAAAGCCCATTAATCAACATACCTTTAGTCCTTTGTTGGCTTTAAAGCCTTCTTTATATCAATCTAATGTTAAAGCCATGGTTGTCTTTCTTTTGCGTTGACCTGCTCTCGAATCCTAATCGAAATTGCCAGCTTCGCTGCAAAACCAACTCTGACCACGCCATTTCTTGTTAGGCCAAAATAGAACTGGCAATTTCGATTAGGATTCGAGAGCAGGTCAACGCAAAAGAATGACAACCATGGTTTTAACATTAGATTGATATAAAATATAAAGAATGCTTTAAAGCCAACATTATTATTATTATTATCATTATCAAATTATTTACAGTTGGTACAATATATAGTAATAAAACTAATTCAAACCAACTATTTACATACAAAGAAAAATTACAAAATAGTCCATTCGTGATCCTCACTATCAACTATTTTTTTAACTGCAGATCTAGCATGTGCAATTTTGCCCATTCCAGTCTTTGGTCATAGGACTGAAGGTATGTTGATTAATGGGTTTTAGGCCCAAATTTCTATCTTCATAGTGCCCTTGGTAGAACATCTTAATGGGGCTCTCGATTTATTCTAGCGCACTTTTGAACAGAGTTACGTATTGAAAAGGACAGGAAAAATCTTGCTCGAAAAGGGTTATCCAGAGGATTTTGTTGTCATTTTTTGAAGAAAAATCGCAATTTTATATGCTAGAAAGAAATTCGCACATGAAGCTTGGCCCAAAAACAGGTTAATGACAGTGGCGTAACGGAAACGCTCGGGGCCCTTAGGTATTTTGTGAGATGGGGGCCCTTATGTAATGACCGTGAAGCGGTCACATCATAGGGGCTATGAGTGAAGCGGGGTTTTAAAGGGAATCTGGGGGCACCCCAGAAAATTTCTCTAATCAGGCAATTTAGAACCTCGGAAAACGCAGCTTACTTATAGTTGTAGCCCAAGCCCATGGAAGCTAGTTTTCGGGAATTCTTCATTTGACATTAAGATTGTGAATTGTAAATTATGAATTAATTCTCAAAATTAAGTTAAAATCTCAGACCAGGCAACGGAGTTTTAATTTTTCAATGTGGTTCTATAGGTTTTGGTACGACTTTTCAAGCAGTGGATTTATTTTTCTGACTTTAAAGTTTCATTTCGATTATAGCGGTAGCAAGATTTATCTTTCATTCGCAAGGCGTTTGCCTAACCAAAACCATGGGCTATAGGAAGCAGAATGTTAGTTCTCATACCTGCGTTTTTATCAAGCGAGCCAGCCTCATCGCTTTATGAGAAAACAAATATGGCCACTGCAAATTCAAAGAAGGAAATGCTGATAGGATAGAGCAAACAGATGGAAACAACAATAAAAACGCAGGTATGAAAACAAACACTTTGTTTCCTACAACCCATGCTTACACTAGTATAGCAGTCTATGAATTCTAAGTCGGTGTTAATAAAGCTATCCACGTAAAAATGATTTGATGTCATAAAAACATTGCCCAGTCCATCCAGTATAAAAAAATCTACATAGCATAAACGAAAAAGCTTCCTCGCACTAGTTGACTAGCCTGTGTTCCAGACCACTTGAAACGAAAGTATACTTTCGTTTCAAGTGGTCTGGAACACAGGCTATAGTTGACGTGAAACCACATAATAGTGTGGGGAAACAAGGAATACTTTCCTTGTCTGTGTACCTAATGGTAGATATGAGAATATCACTACCCATAAATGTATGATATCAAAATTGTACGTCATTAATCAAAGAAATATCCATACTCATCGATGCTCTTTAAAAGCTAACACTTCAGTCTTCACTTTGCTGCCCTGAAAACTCTAGCNAAAAAAATCTACATAGCATAAACGAAAAAGCTTCCTCGCACTAGTTGACTAGCCTGTGTTCCAGACCACTTGAAACGAAAGTATACTTTCGTTTCAAGTGGTCTGGAACACAGGCTATAGTTGACGTGAAACCACATAATAGTGTGGGGAAACAAGGAATACTTTCCTTGTCTGTGTACCTAATGGTAGATATGAGAATATCACTACCCATAAATGTATGATATCAAAATTGTACGTCATTAATCAAAGAAATATCCATACTCACCGATGCTCTTTAAAAGCTAACACTTCAGTCTTCACTTTGCTGCCCTGAAAACTCTAGCACCGCAAATGAAAAGGCCATAAAACCGAAATTAAACCAGGAAGTTCCCATCCACCTTGTTTTGCAAACTATGCATCATGGGTAATCTGTTCATCACAACATTTGTATTCAATTTTAACGTTAATGTTGTGTACATAAAAGCGATTAACTGCGATGTTGCTGCGATGTTCCTGCGGGTAAACAACCAGGGGGGCAATCGTAGCAATTTGACGTGAATGCTCGTGTTATTTTTTGGGGTAAAAATTTGTTGAAATTTGTAATTTGAAAGTCGGCGCTATTTTTTGGCTTTTGCTGTTATTTTGGGGGGTTTGAGAAAATTGCTGTTATTTTGTTGGGTGTAGAAACTGACTGGTTGCTTTTTATGTCTGTGAATCTCCATATTATTTGTTGGGTAGAAGTAAAATTAGTTCAAATAAGCACTCTTTTCCAAGACTTCACCAAGTTACCTCCCCCCTGTATGTAAACATGGCTTGTTTATATTCTTCCGTGTTGCATCTTTTGTTTTCATTTTTCGAAGATAATAAGCGAAAACGAGGCTTTCAATTGACATAAAACTTGATTTTTGGAACATGTAAACAAACTATTGCTCGAATTCCAAAGAGAAAAGCTTCCTTTCTCTACGTTTCCTGACTCAAACCTTAAAAGACCAGACCCTCCTAATTGGAACAATTCATAGCAAACGTTATTGGAAGGAGAAACGACAGGTTTTGATGAACATGCTACCTTCTAATCGCCGGCTTATGGCGCTTCCTTGTTTACCTCGATGTGCGTCATGGGTAATTTCAATCAACACAAACAACAACATATGACGGAAAACAGAAAACTCTATGATCAAAAAGGCGTATTTGGCTGCACTCAAGGAGCACTCACTTTCTTGTCTGATTTCAGTTAGAATTTTGTTCAACATTTTGAATTTTTTTTAAGGCCTAATTACGGAGAGCCAAGTTTGAATTTCAATTAACACTCATCAAAGGTGAATTCTTACTTGACTTCACATATGTAGTTATTACAGTATTTATAAATTTCAAAGCTTCGATTGTACAAATATTTTACATGTTTTTTATAAGAAACTCTATGAGAAACCCGGGGGTTACCCCATTATGGCCTAACAAGGGGTCCACTCGGGGATAAAGACTGCCAAAGCAACATTTTGAAAAATTACCCTCAACTGGTAGTATATTTTTACCAAAACCCCTAAGTGGTAGTTCATGGACCTAAAATTGGGTAAATCGGTAGCATCCGGAAAAGAAAATGTTCTGCAAAGTTCGATATTGTCCAAATGTAAAAACTTATAAAAACAGAGCAAGAGAACTTCAAAATTCATTGATAAACATTACCGCAACTACTTCCCTACAATATTGCTTAGCGGAGGAGCGTACTGAATTTTAGAATACCCGCAGTTGGTAGAATATTTTGTACAAATAGGGCCATTTGGTAGCCATTCGGTAAGACCCTCAAACTGACTGGACCCAATGTTAGGCCATAACGGGAGTACCCTCCCCCTCCCCCTCGGATGAGAAACTCAACTCTTTTGAATACTGGAACGAGATTACTGAAGAAACTTTGGTCCCTTTTTTCATACAATCTGAGAAATTTACAGCATATTTTCACTTATTTTTACTTGCTTGTGTTATGTGGAAAAAGGGCATGGCAAAATTTATTCTATTACATGGCCATTGCTAAACGTAACAAGGCAACCACTTTTTCCAGCCTTTGCTGAACGGGGTCAGAACTTTTTATTGTGCAAATATGTGCAAGACAGCAAGAAACATTTATTTGTTAAAGAACGCCAATCAACCAGCATCCTTTGTGCGCTTCGCTTGTTGCCTTTCGACTGCGGCGGCCATTTTAATATGACAACGTTCTCTGCAAAGCGTGACCGCAAAGGATGCTGGTTGACCGGCGTTCTTTAACGCATGCTGGGTATATGGCAGCTAAGCTATACAGTTGATGTGGGNGGCCTAATTACGGAGAGCCAAGTTTGAATTTCAATTAACACTCATCAAAGGTGAATTCTTACTTGACTTCACATATGTAGTTATTACAGTATTTATAAATTTCAAAGCTTCGATTGTACAAATATTTTACATGTTTTTTATAAGAAACTCTATGAGAAACCCGGGGGTTACCCCATTATGGCCTAACAAGGGGTCCACTCGGGGATAAAGACTGCCAAAGCAACATTTTGAAAAATTACCCTCAACTGGTAGTATATTTTTACCAAAACCCCTAAGTGGTAGTTCATGGACCTAAAATTGGGTAAATCGGTAGCATCCGGAAAAGAAAATGTTCTGCAAAGTTCGATATTGTCCAAATGTAAAAACTTATAAAAACAGAGCAAGAGAACTTCAAAATTCATTGATAAACATTACCGCAACTACTTCCCTACAATATTGCTTAGCGGAGGAGCGTACTGAGTTTTAGAATACCCGCAGTTGGTAGAATATTTTGTACAAATAGGGCCATTTGGTAGCCATTCGGTAAGACCCTCAAACTGACTGGACCCAATGTTAGGCCATAATGGGAGTACCCTCCCCCCTCCCCCTCGGATGAGAAACTCAACTCTTTTGAATACTGGAACGAGATTACTGAAGAAACTTTGGTCCCTTTTTTCATACAATCTGAGAAATTTACAGCATATTTTCACTTATTTTTACTTGATTGTGTTATGTGGAAAAAGGGCATGGCAAAATTTATTCTATTACATGGCCATTGCTAAACGTAACAAGGCAACCACTTTTTCCAGCCTTTGCAGAACGGTGTCAAAACTTTTTATTGTGCAAATATGTGCAAGACGAGTTTGGTTTCTGAATGAAACAAGCTGTAGAAGACACTTGAGGCAACTAGCATCATCTTAAAGCTGAAGACTAAACGAAATTCAATCGCAACTTTCATTTCAAATTCAAATTCATTCATATTCAGCAACTACTACAGGTTAAATCCAATTATAAAACAACGATACAGTAATAAATGTTAATTGGATATAATAACATATAAACTAGAAGGGCTGTCGCTGCGGATGCGCCGTAGCGGTTTTCGAGACCAGCGCCCTTTGTAGCTTCCTCAAAATTTAATTACAAAAATTGGTAAAAAATTCCAATACACGTATATTTAGAAGAAACTAAGCGTTTGAGCCATCAGTACTGAAAGTTTCTTAAAATTATCTGATTTTGAGTACTCAGAGTTTCTTAAGAGTTTCTAGTCTTCGTATTTACTTCTTGTTTTCTTCTAAACATTTAAAAACATTAAGCCTTTCCAATGTTCAGACAATACTCGAGCATCTTCCCAGTAATATTATGCGGGAAACAAGTCAAAATAAAGTAAAAATATGCTGAGGAATTCCTTTATCAATTTTGGCGATCTGAGAGTTGAGTTTCTTGTATGTTGTTTCTTATAAAAAAATTACGTGTAATCTTTTTCAGTTTTTTTAACAACAGCTTCCCAATAAAAAATTCCTTTAACTTTCGCATGATATGCTTTGAAAGTATGGAAAGAGTGGTGGTAAAAATCAGATTAGAAATATTGAACGAATACAAGGAATCACGTCGCAAGTCTAGTTGTATACCCAATATCAACAAAACTGTTTTCTACCACTACTACGTTAGCCTTTCTTCCCTGGGGGACTTGTATTGCTATGCTGTTGGCGGGTGACGGAGGGTCAGACATTTGTTTGGTCTTGGAAAAACCGTCCTAGCATAGGCCCACAATTTTTGAACATTGTGTATATTTTGAGGCAGAATGTGTCTAATTCAGATAATCGAGTCTTTGCTCCTACAAAAAGATGTTATGTTCCCTCAAAACCTGTCGACATATTGTATATTCCTAAAAATTCCCTTTTTCTCATTTTAATACATTGCAAGTGAATATGCGAGCTCAACATTTCAGTAAATGTTTGGGGTCTGGGGCTCCAAATGTCAGTAAATTTCTTATCTTGTGTGTGAAGATCCTGTGTCTGACTCCCCGTCATCTATAGTAAGCCCCCCCCCTCCCCCTCGCTGACCCTTTTTTTATAAGAAAAATCTTCATTGGATAAAAGACGTAATGGGAAAAATTAGCAAATTCTCAATCTATCAGTAAAAGCCAAGAAAACCACTAAAATTTCAAAGATAAGCATACCCCTTCGACAGGTAGAAGATCTGTCTTATAAACTGCAAGATAAAGTGTTTGTTATTCAATAAGTTTATTTCAAGTTTGCAATCTCGGTTGCAATCACTCATGACAAGAAACTGCCAATTTTCCAGCAAAGCTTGTAAATCTTGACGCCAACTGATTCTTCAATGCTAAATTAGCGATTCTTTCTTTTGTATCTTCTCCAGCAATCTGTCGTTTTTCAAACACTCTAATCAATTTCCGAGCAACAAGGCGATGAAGAGTATTGGCTGCAAAATGAGAAGCCTTTTCTCCAGGTATTTGAATACTATCATTGGCTGAATTCTTCATCTTTTCTACTGTAACAGAATTCGGGACATGAGTAGCAGCAAATTTTCCATAAAGCAATAATCGATTGCCTTTGTAGGACGTTGAAATGTTTGTAAGAGTTTCCATTTCATCATGTTCCCAGCCACTCAATACATTTCCCGCGCTATCTTGCCACGAAACTCTCAGATCTTTCAATTCAGGCAGAAAAGCATCTTTGTGGAGCTCTTTCAGTATGGACCAGTTGATCTCTGGTGCCATAGAATGAGATGTTCCACCGCCAGCTCGTGCTATCCCCCTCACAAGCGATTTAGGAATAGCCTCCCCAAATCCAACAGTGAAAATGGTTGTGTCATACGCATGTTCCCTAACAAGTTCAAAAATGGAACCTTCAACATTTGCCCCGCAATGAATGACCAATACCACTTGTCGTGGAAGTCCACTTTTTGAATCCCGCTGCAAAACATTTTCCAAAGCTGCATACAAATGTCTCTCACCATGTCATAACACCCAACACGTGTTATACCTAATGCGTACTCCATTGTCTCTTTGTTATATGGGACACTCAAATTAGGGAAAACGGCAGTAGAAAATTTGCCAAATCTGACAACATTGAAAAGGCAGCCTTCCGAAATGATCAAAGGTTTTTTTCCAAACTGTTCTGATGAGTTTATAAAACACTGCAATATATCAGAAGTACTCCTCCTGAAACCAGGGCAGCCTTTTTCTTCCTCTGTTTGTGTAGATTTGTCTCCCATAAAAATTATTTCTTTTGGAACTTGTTCGAGATCAAAGGTTGGGACAAATGAAACAATGACAACTGCATCTTCTTTCTCGCCATCTTGGCCTTCTTCGACAAATACCATTGGCACCTTGGGATCTTTATATTCAATAAGAAGGATGAAATCATTGTCAGTTTGCATTTTCATCCCGGGGGGGGGGGGGTAACTTCCATATACAGAGCAACGGGAACGTGCCGCCCATAAGGTTGGGTTTTGAGCGTCGAGAATCCCTAAATATGGGTCTCAAAATGTAAATGTTCCACTAGAAATGGGTAGCTTTTCAAATTGTAACAGGAAATTTGTCGAGTTTTTGTTTTTAATGTTTGATTTTTTTCGCTTTAGTTCTGAAACTTAGTCGGTGGTAACTTTATCTTCATAATTGTGTGTTTAAAGTGAAATGAAGCTTGATTTGTAGCAAGTTCAAGAGGCTTTTCCCCTCAAAATCCTTAAAAATGGGTATGAAAATCGACCGAAAATCACTCAATGTTTTAAAAATATATTGGTTTTAATGAAAAGAAGATTCTAGTTCAAAGCTTTGTATAGTCAAATTTTGATTATTGCCTTCTAATATAATACTCCGTCAACTAAATCTTTGCAAAAAATTGAAAAGATTCAAGAACGTGCCTTAGATTTTTACACAATGATCACCTTAGCTCGTATAGCGACTTACTTTCGAAATCAGAAAGGTGTACTATGCATGTTTCCCGTCTAAGAGTTCTCTGTATAGATATTTTTAAGACACTGACAAATTTAAACCCGTCTTTCATGCACGATATTTTCCAAATAAAATGTTCTAATTACTCATTAAGAAACTCCAACAACTTACAACATTATAGACCAAATCAAGTCACCTTTGGTTCAAATCGCCTTCGATCATTGGGACCTCAGATCTGGAGTGGGCTGCCGGGTGAAGTGGGATCCGCCGAAAATTTAAATAGCTTTAAAAATATGATATAAAAGTGGAATGGCCCAAACTGTAACGCTTGTCTTTACGTATCCGGAAATTAGTTTTATTTAGTTAATTTATTAAAACACTGTAAAAATATTTATGTATTATTTATCTATCGATTTGGATTAATTTACTTTGTATATTGTATATAGTTAGTAAGCTAGATGTAAATTATCGATGTACAATAAGTTGACAAACAAACAAACAAACAAGCCTGGTGCGCCGAGTTTATGTTTCACGACGCGGCTGTGGAAGACGCGCTTTGGAGATCTAGTAACTAGCGCGGTTTTGGTGATGACCCTTTTGCAATGACGCGTCTTCAGCTACACAACACAGAATTCATCAGTGCAACGTCGTTTTCACAACGCAGAAAACATCGTGAATTATTTGGTATGTATTTGCAATTAATCGTCACAATTCGTGGAAGCAAAGTTCCGTATCATTTGCAGACAATTAATTTTTGTTTTTTCGAGTTTCCAGTAATTTCAACGAGTTTTTAAGGTAACTTTTCTATTTTCTGTTTACTCACTCAGGAGGAGAAGGAATGGCCTACTCGTCGGAGACACCTTGTTCACAACTTGCAAGAAAGTCACAAATGTTTGTTGTTCATTTTTAGACTGTAAAAATTTTTTTGCTTGAATGAAACATGTAAACGAATTCAGTTTTTGATTCTGGTATGAATTTAGAAAAACCAGATTCCTAATTTATGTGAAAATTTGTACAGGAGTCTCATGAAGAAAAGAAATATTGATGATTTGTGAAGTCAGGCCTACAATCTCTTGTCTTACAAAAGTGTTGGACCCCTGCAAAAATCTACGTTTTTCGGAATTATTCCCCCCCCCTGCACATCAATGTTTTTTGGTTGAGCGAATCATTCTTTCGGTGGATGTGCATGAAAAAAACATTTTTGCACTGGAATCAACATCGAGAGGGGGGGGGGGGGGGGGGGGGGGGGGGGAAAAAATTGGTTTTTTAAAAAATGTTCAAACCTTTTGGAAGAGATTGTAAGGCTATTGGAATGAAAATAGCATTGATAGTTATTTTTCACTCCAGAATCATTCACTGTTTTGTAATTCGTTGATAATGTAATTTTGTTTGCATAATTACCAAAACACAAGCAAATTTACCAGATTGTTCACAAAAGAAGTAAATTTTACAACGAAAAGATATTCAACCAAATTCAACCTATCACTAGGCTACATACAACTGCAATGACTGTGCTGCAAAATATTCTTACACATTTCTTGTGTTTATTTATTTTTACCGCAAGCAAAACTATGTGAGCAACTTGTGTAATTCATGTATTATGTGCATAAATGTTAATTTGAAATATTATGTTATATACCAATTCTAATATTTGAATGGACATATTTTGACATAGTATCATATGACTGACTATACACAAAACCAATGTATTTTCTATGACTTTTCTGCATATGTACTGTATGTATATGTATATAAAATGAATTTTTTCCACAAGGCAAAAGATGAATTGGACATTTCAACATGATGTGATGTTGTGCAGGGAAATTTTAGTGGTGGACCCATTTAGATTCAAACATGGATCAAGGGAGAGAGGCCAGGCCTGGGAGAAAATTGGCAACCACCTAAATGCTATTGAACACCCAAAATTTAATGTTGACCAGAGGGCTGTCAGAGATCATTTTTTGAAACTTGAAAGGGCACATAAGAGGAAAATGGCACAAGAAGAAGGAGCGAGTGGCATCAACACAGAGGACACAGAACTAGTTGATGCCATGGAGGAAATAATTGGATTAATTCAAGCAGCAGAGGAAGAACAGGGAAAAGTAGACAAAGGAAAAGGAAATAATGTTGAGATGGAGAAAGAGACAGCAGAGAGTGCAAGGAAGAGATCTATGGAAAGAATGAGTGAAACTAGAGGGAGAGAAGGCAATTCAGAGAAAGCAAGAAAAAAACAAAGAATGAGTCCGCAATCTGAGACTATGGAGTATTTGAGAGAAAAAAATGAAAAGGAGTTTGATGTGAGAAAGAAGGAAATTGAGTTGAAAGAAAGAGAGTTGGATATAAAAGAAAAGGAGCAAGCCTTGAGAGAAAAAGAATACGAAGAAAGAAAGAATGAGCAGCAAAGAAGAGAGGAAAGAGAAAATACATTAAAGTTACTTTTGCAGCAACAACTGATACAGCAGCAGCAAATAATTGAAGGAATTAGGAAACAAAATGAACTGATGATGGGTATACTGAAAAATTAGATTTTGAATTAAGGTAACTTTTGATACTGCATTGAGATGACTTTTTATAAACAATTTGAAAAATAAATGTTTTCTTTTTTGACTGCATTTTGTCATAAAAATCTGCTATGAATCTGCTAAATATGGTCATGGCATTTCTTAATAATGCTGAGACTCTATATAATTTTCCAAAAGCACTTAATCCAATTTTCAGATATCCACCCCCCCCCCTCAAGGTTTTATTTGCCGCGTTTTTAAACGACATCAGCTATGTCCCCCAGTCTCCATGACTTTTACTAATTATCTATTAGCTACATTTTGATGAAAAAAAATTTGAACAATAGAACTCACAGGTCACGTGACATGCCCATATTTGGAAGCAGGTAACATCAAAATCGTTGTTTTCGATGATTTCAGTAGCAAAATTTGCTTAAATTATGAAGTGTTATATCTTAAACGAATCAGCAAACACAGGGCTTTAATTTGATACCGGAATTTCTGGAATTTGATGACGTCAGCATTTTTTATTATGACGTCATTTTGGCAGCCATTTTGAGCTAATTAGCAAATTTTTCAAATATTTTCCACCTTTTTCCATTAAAAACACTCTAATGATGCATTTGTGATGGATTATCACCATTTTGCCGCTTCTTTTTGTCTATTTTTACATGGAACAAATTTATAACATAAATTACGTCATCAGAATTGAATAATTTCTACCAAAATATCATTCGAAAATCGCTATTTACAATAAAATAACATTTTTCAGCAAGTATTTTGACAAACTAGACCAAAAACCGCATACAGTTCCTTCAAAATCTTCGTTAAACTCAAATT
>REGM01000038.1:1455714-1503750 GCA_004194415.1 Aurelia aurita
ACCAATCATAGATACATTCACTTTGGAAATTTAAAAGTCTGCTTTGGGGGCAGGGTAGGAATTTTTTTATATAATAACGGAAAGGCAGATAGGTTCCGGAAAGGGTGGCAAGGCATTAGAATATTAGACAACAAACTTTTGCATGGGATGTTCGAAGGAGATGACTAGGAGCAATGATCACAAGGAAATCAACATCTGACATGTTTTAACTCTCTCTGGACGTCTGCAGTTGACTTCAAATTACAACAGATGCATAATTATGCCTATTTGACGTCAAAGTGTCCGTTTTGTGGAAATTTCTCTTGGTCATTACTTGCACAAATTAAGACGATTTATCGCAAACTTTGCAAATTTTCCTGGGGAACTCACCTGGCACGCCATGTTCGTTGCATTCTGTAATTTTATTCCACCAAGGCTTTTTTGGGGGCAGGGGCCAGTTTTTCTGCAAAAGAGTTTTTTCGAAAACTATTTTTCGTGCAAAATTCCCGTTATTTCCTTGGCTCTGCTTTGCCTTCTAAATTCACCTTTTTCAGCAAATCTCGGCGCTCCGACACTGCTTTGACGTTGTTGATAGCCTGTCATGTCGCTACAAATGTTTTCACGACGTTCAAAGGACGCGCCCACGAGATCGGGGCATCATCTGCGCAGCCGTAGTTTGCAGGCGCAGACGCCATTTTGCGCGAAGGCGGGAAGGGAGATCGTTTCCGGTCAGCCTCGTTTTGCATTATTTCTCTTTGTTGTCATTGACTGCAAAGTTACTTTTGGCTCTAAAATGGGTACAGTTATGGTATGAGATTCATCTATTAAATTTGAAGTTGTTGGATTTTTCATTTCACTCCGTATCGTTTCAGTTGAGTATTTACTGTACCAAGCTGGCATCAACAAAAGTGCAACTCAAGTTAATTATCAAGGTAAGGAGCTTTTTAAATGTATTATCTGTATGCAAAAGAGTTCTTTGCATGTTTGACAGTCCACAGAACATTAAACTAAAGATCAGCTCGCAGCTAGACTTATACATCGTCATAGTTTCGCTCCTTGCCTGAACTATTATACCGCTACAACTACGACTCATGATCTAACTGTAAGTTGAGACGACCACCTAAGTTATTTTATCAAAAAGGAGACTTAAATGTTTACACTTGACTCAACTCTTATTTCTGTCAACGAAGTGCTTTAAAACAAATTCGAAAAACGCATCTGGAAGATGGAAGACTGCGTTGTCCTAATTTGGCTAAAGTTCTATCATCGTAAACATTCTTTAGTCAATATTCCATTGCAAAGATTAAGAGGCTGAAATGGCCAACAATTTCTGACATTATTCAAAATGAAACAGCGACTATAATGAACAAGTCAACAAATGGTCTAGCTCTGGAATATCTGTCCAAGCTGTTTATAAAGAACTCAGCCCAAAATACACTGAGGCTGAGAAACACCGAAACTGACTTGCGTGTTCCACTTTTCAAAACGTCAAATGGGCAGAAGTCTATTTCATTTCGTGGACCTAAGCTTTGGAACAAATTAAGCTTGGATGTCAAACATGCACCCTCTCTTCCTACCTTCAAAAAAATTGCAGAGGGTTTGATTTCACTTTTCTTTTGATCTAATTTCGTATAATTTTGTAATTGACATTTTTTAGTTTTTTTATTGCTATTTAACTTAAGTTAGCAACATTTGTAAATTAGGTTTTTACTTTGTAGTCTTTTTGCACGGCCCCCTGTAAAGCAGTCTCCACAGGACTGACGGGGCTACCGTGGTTAAATAATATAAAATGAAATGAATGAATGAAATGAAAGTTGTAATAGAATTAGGTTTTCTTCTCGTAAAGGAAATATTCTTGCTGCCTGAGAAAGTTTCAAAAGTAATTGATGAACTCCAGAATAAGTATCAATAATAACTGAAATCTTGACAAAACATCGACCAGAATTTACCAGCAATCTCTGTTGAATTCATACAGACGACATGTCACGTGACTTGACCAATTCGCGCTCGAAAATCCAAGTTGGGGTAAATGAAGCCATTACAAAGTATAGCGTCGCACTGGGATTTCGAGAGTGTCTCGTTTATTTATCGCAATAAATAAATTCAAAAGACTCGGAAGCTGTTCAAATCATTCCAAAACTTTAGCGGATAGATAGGCGAACGTCGAAAAGGAGGGTTGACTTCAAAGAAGCGTCGAGCAACTCACAACTGAGGGAGATTGTGCCGCTGTTTACAATATTATCGTCGCAAAGGCAAGTTTCTCACAGCTTTCTTGGACTAAATTTATAGTTTCCTTTGAAGAATAGCTTATTCGTGCAATTATTTCATTGATTTGGGTCTGACTGACGATTGCTACATATCCTTTCCATATTCACTATCGCAAGGGAGAATGTAAGAGCTGTTTTATGCAACTTTTTGCAAATTTCCTATAGAAACCTATTTAAATTTTCTGAATATTTACCCCAAAACAAGATGGCGTCGTGTTTTTAAAGCTGCTGTGACGTCATGCCGTCTGAATGAATAGCTTTACAGGTCTAGTGACTTTAAAAATCGTCATACCGCTAGGCAGTACGAAATTAAGTGTTAAAGCTTATGCCAATGTTTTAAGTCAGTAGATGAACTTTAGGAGAACGCAACAATTTTGCGAAAAGACAAGTACGTTATTTTCTTTGGGTCGTCAAATAGGCAATTAACCCTTTGGCACATCAGGTAATTGCTCGTTGAGCTTTCGGTACCATAGATTACTTCACAATAATATAGTACGGGGTTGAATGCCACATCAGCCATGCTTATAGTATATAGTATATTTTTATCAGCATTACGTCTTCCAATTTTACACGAGGTCAACTGATTACCTGATTAGTGAAACTATTTATGGATTTTCTCATTGATTGACTTTAGCGAGCTGAAAATGAACGAAAAAATCGACCTAAGGAGCAATTCAAGCGTTTTTTGTACCCTCCTTCCAACCTCGATTCCACCCTGGGTTCGAGGTTGCCCTGCTTGTGCCTATGATCAAAACTGGTGTCCTGTTTTGTTGACTTTCGATGGGTTTTAGCATGGTTGCACTAATAATAGACTTTTTACTTGCCAGAAAAGAGGTTTGGATCGAGCGTCCAAATCTGGTAAATTTTGTGAAGTAAAACAAAAGCATTACCCCCGTTCTCAGTAGAAACACTGTTAGCTGTGGCATGAAGTTCCTTCGGGTCGCAGAACACTTTTCAAAGACTTAATCAACGATAACTTTACTCAAAATGAGTTATGAACGGTTCAGTTTATATAGAGGCAAGTTTTGTTCGCCATTTGGCCTTGTTTCTCGTTGTTTTCGTGCATTGTTATCTGATTTTGTCCTGTAACTGTTGCTGAACAAAAGTGCGAGCATGCAAGGGTTTCATTTTGCGAGTTTGCGAATCGAAGTTCGCAGTTTTCAACCGTTGTTTTTCAAACAGAAAGAAACGTTGTTTCGATATTATGAATGATAAAATTACAAAACGTAGAGGAGCAAACACATACAAATTCATAGACCCATCGATGAATTCAGGTAAAACATGTCAGACGAAAGATCACTGTGTTTTGATTAAATATGTAATGTGCCTAGCTAGACAGTAGCATAAAAAATCAGCTAATGAACGAAAACAACGAGAAACAAGGCCAAAAGGCGAACAAAACTTGCCTCTGTATAAACTGAACCGTTCTTAACTCATTTTGAATAAATTTATCGTTGATTAACTCTCTGAAAAGTGTTCCGAGATCCGAAGCAACTTCTTACCACAGCTAGCAGTGTTTCTACAGAGAACGGGGGTCCTGCTTTTATTTTCTTCGTCAAAATATACCAGATTTGGACGCTCGATCCAAGCCTCTTTTCTGGCAAGTAAAAAGGTCTATTGACAATGCCAAATTTTATTTTACTACATAACCGATGGAGAAAAAATGTTTGCAAATTCTTTTCGCGATCTTTGTTTAAATGCTTCTTATTGTATTTTCTAGAGCTCGCACAGTCATTTGGACATCTTTAACTGATTGCAGGCTTCGATGAAAAGCTCAATATTGGATTTATAAGATGTTGAGGGGCAAAGGTCTACAGAGCGACACCAAAGAGGTATAGAGTATTATTTAAAAACTATTTCGGTGCATATATCACTTGAATTGGAAAATACCGTATTTATTATAGGAAATTTTCTTTCAGCAATTGGCAATAAACAAATTAATTTATTCTTTATGAATCAACATATTTGTTCGAGTTGCTTTTGGTAAATTACTAATTGCAGATTTATTTGACACTTTTAAACAAGTTTTTATCATTATTAATCTTCTGTACATTAATTTAAAGTTAAGCTAATTTCGCAATTTACGTGCACTAAATTTCATCGCATAAAGCAAAACTCTAGAACTGAACAAACTTCAAGTTATACAGACTTTAAATAGCTGTGAATAGCGTAAATTTTTGCTAAACATTTTCGTCTCACATACAACTAGACAAATAATCAGATAAGATCCGAAACAAATTTAAGCAGTGAAATTATATCAGTTTGTTAATGTCAAAGACAGCCGTCCGCATTCTCGTTTCTTCTCTTCGGATCTCATCCGACGATTTGCTGTGACTAATGTCGAACGAAAAGTATCAGCACATTGTTTCTGTATTCTTCACTTCATTTTGTATTTGACAATAGACATTTCAGCTATTTTACGAAGGAGTCTGGACCGAGAGACATTTTTATTCATTTTTCAGAATATGATTAATTTTGGAATGTGCACAATAATGATAGAGACTCTAACGCCACTCGGTCGAGCTTTTCGAATAAAGATGTTTAAAAACAACGCTCGATCCAGACCCTTTCGTAGAATAGCTAAAAGGCTTTATCATCACATCAATGAAAATCTTTTCATTTAAAGCCAATTTTAGGAATATTTAGCGTAATGTAAAATTCACTAGTTGAATCTTATTTATTGTGAATTATCGATTTATTGAAATGTATTTATAGATAGTAGCACAGAGCTAATAGAAGCTGCAACAAACACAATGTGATTTTAAACACGANGAAACTTTCCTAAGTTTTATTATATTTTTCTCGATGGCCTCTCTTGAACCTTTTTATACAATAATCAAAGAAGTTTAGGCGAAAGGTACGGAAGATGACTGGGCGCAGGAGCTCCCTGGGAAGGCTCTGTATTTATTTTTAGTGAAGTGTTAAGGTTGATTTTCAGGCTGGATTCCCCGTGGGAGGAAATGTCTGTGATCGCCAAAATTCTCAAGATTCGCTTTAAAGCAAAACGGCCATTATAGAAAAATTAGATCTGTTAATGTTTCAAATGGAATCGATCTTACAAACATTAACAAGCTTGTGTCATATAAATGCTCCTCCTAGATATTCAGATTTAAGCTGAATTCACACCTGAAGCGATTTCTTGACGCTGCACAAAGCAAGCTCGCGTTTTGTGACGCATATGCCTTATTTGAAAAAACGCACACCTTATTTAGTTCTCTCCGCATCATGCCACCTCATGTGTGAATTCAGCTTTAGGCTTTTCAGCGATATCGCTCTTGCGAATAATAACAAGTTTTGGAGACGAAACTTCTCCGCCTTGCGATCTAATGCAAGACCTGTTAATTTTGATTAACCAATTAGATAGCTCATAGTTACAGCTCACAAGTTAAATTCAAACACTATGTGAAATGAGTATTTACATCTGTTAAGGCGATAGAAATACGTACATCTGATAAAGGCGATAGCTCTTACTGACAAAGTAGATAATGCGATAATCCTTACTTACAAAGACTATAGTTTTATGTGCCCTTCTCTTTGCGTTTGCGTCCAATCTGTGATTCTAATGACTTCAACTTTTTCATGAGATTGTTCCTTTGTGATAAAGTATCGTCTAATTGCTGTTTCCTTCTTTCAACTAATTCCCTGCTTGCATTTTTGTTTTCAAGTTTCTCGATACTCGATGCCAGCTCTGCCCCCGTCTTGATAACAGTGGTTAATTCAGCGTTAAGGTTGTCCAGTCGGCCTTCAAGCTCGTTTATCTGAGTGTCTAAGAGCTGATGGGGGGTCATCAATGTTGGTTTGAGAGATGAGACACGGCGTAGCCTGAAATACAAATCAGAAACAGAAATTATTTACCTCATATGCTGCGTTCATTGTTCATTAACTTTGACGAAGGGCGTTCATTGACTCGAATTCTTTTCTGTCTCACCCAATATATGCGTGAATTTTTTTTAGAACACCCGGTAGATTGCTCAAAAATCTGCTGGCAAACTGTACATTGATGAGGATAAATGTAAGGAGGGAACTCTCTCAATATATGATGCTAAAATAACTTCACCTATGCTTTACCGAAATTGAATCGCTACGAAATTGTTTGCTGTTGGGCCTTTTTTAATTCTTGCCCCACCACTAATTATTTCTTAAAATATGCATTGATGCGTGAAACCTTTTCTGCCATAGAAATCAAATTCATACATTTTCTTATGCCCTAAATGTTCACTTGTGGAAGGAAAAATATGGGTTTACCAATAAATCACAGGCTATGATTAACTTCCTAAAGAACTTGAGTCGTTTGAAACATTTTGCTACCTGACTTGTACCTTTCAAATAAGCTCTCTTTGCTTATGATATCCCTAAGCGAGCGACGAGTTGTATCGATGGCAACGGGTGTAGAAGGATAAATGTCCAGATGATTTTGATGTTTGAGGCCGAGTAAAAAGTCAAGAGAGAATATTTATCAAAACTTACGGTTGTTTAGGCATGACTTTCAATGTTGGACCACTTAGTTCCTTCAATCGTTTCTCAGAAAATTGCGCCTCCTCCTCAGTGGCTCCAATGCCAGCAATACTTCGCAAATATGCACGCAACTTGCCATTGTCTATGAATTTATTGCTCTTTGAGATTCTCTGAACCACAGCCTGCAAAAAAGCGAAAGCGATTAGTTGGCATACCAATTAACGAACTATTAGAAATCAAGAATGTGTGATGCCTGACTGCATTCAAAACAACACCTTTTGTCGGATAAACTTTTTGCTGATGAACTTGATGAAATTTCAGAAAAAAATTTGCTTCTTCGGCGAAAACAATTTCGCCCTACTACGGATTAAAGGGAATAGAAGCATATATCAGTGGCTCCGAGCCACAAGGCTTTAACTGTCAATCAAATCTTAACCAATCACAAGCTGCTATCTACCATTTCACGTGATCACTTTCACTGCAGGCAGCCCGTAACGCGCGATCAGTAATGGCGGTGGAAGTTGTTGCTCCACCCGCCAAGGGGCGAAAACGGAAGAGACTTGGAAAGAACTATTCCCTGTTCATTGGTTACGGCGATGAAGCAAAGCTAGTAGCTGAGAAATGAATGTCCTGAAGAAATCGCAGCGCTTACGAAAGGCTGAAATGGACGGTAATGGAGGTAAACAATGCACATCTCATTGGGCCTAAAGGTAGCTTGCGACAAGGGGCTCATCGTAAAACAACAAAGTTTTACTGATAAGGGACTGATAAGCAATGAACATTCAACACATGTCTAATTAAATACTGGATTGATTGCATCATTGATGGCAAAACAAATAACTCATACGATTGAGAAGTAAGTGAAACTAAATGACCTGTTGTTCTTCTCTTGCTCATCTCAATTCTCAATTAACTCGTGTAAACAAGGCACTGAGCATGGTATGAGCTATGGCTTCAGAATCGTCGAAGTCTGGAAGAGTGAATCGGGTTCTTTGAGCAGCCATATTGAAAAGTTTGTCGAGGTGCTAATCGCGCCGTCGCGCCACAAAATTGCGGAACTCAAATTTCACGTGCACAGTTACAGTGCAACTGCCATGCGCATGCTCTGGTCTATCTATTTATAGAAAGTGCCTGATATATGCTTCTATTCCCTTTAAGCTCATGGGAAGTTAGATAAAAAATTCCATTTCGAGAACTTGAGAAGATTTCAGTAAATTGAATTTCGGAAAGAAATCTGGCTGAGAAAGTTTCTTTCGTAAAGCAGTTTTCTCTGAATACCAGCTGCAACTGTTGTATAATAGAAAAAATCCTCTTCCAAACCAAACTTGAATATATTAACCAGCTGCTTAATATTTTCGTTTGCAGAACTAATTTAATACAACACACTGGTGAAAGAATTTAACAAAGTGCATCATTTATAGTCTCGTTTCTCCTCTTGAGCACCTTAAATGATGGTTTGCTGTTACCAGTGTCAGACGAAAATATTAAGTAAATGGTACTGTTATTCAACGCTATCTTCAAACAGGTTTATTATTTTCTGAATTGAAACTTACAGAGAACAAACGAAAAACTCACCTCATTAGAAACATCTTTCTCTAAAGGTTGGTTGATCTTCGTGTTGAAAAGTTCTTCTACAACATTCAGTCTATGTGCTGTGTTTTCTGTATATCTGAAAGCATTGTGTAATGGGTTGTGTTTTTCACCGTTCTGCATTGAGGGTAATGTGCCAGTCAAAGCAAAGGCAGTTGGTGATGTTCGAGAGCGACCGAAGAACATGTCTTGACAGCAGATCCTGAGGGCCTATGGAATAAATAACACTCAGGAATTAATATGCTGCGGGTAAGACAGAGCGCGGCGGGCGGCGTTAAGAGTCCATGGGTTTTAAGAGAAAATGTTGACAAGAAAGCTCGAAATATAAAAGTTTACTCTCTGCCATTTAGAAGAGTCAATCTTAATTCATTACCATTCACAATATTCTAAGAGGAGCTGTAACTGTAATTTCATTTATTTCAAAATGCAAAGTTGAATGCTTTAGGCCTTGATGTATTTTTCTACTTACAGATTCATATCCATGGCTAATTTAAAGTTCTTAGAAGATTATAGCACGTTTCGTCATTCTGAAACTGAACACTAGGTAATTTGATCCTAAAATCTAGTTCTTTTCAAGCTTATTCAAAAACAGCTTGCAAGTAAATTGTCAATAACTATAGAAAGGTAAAACCGAGTTTAGCGAGATGGATTTTAATAATCCTATCTGGACTCAGTCACTTTCTTGGCCCTTCGAGCATTGTCTAGCAAAAATTAACTGGTGAAAATCAAGAAAAAGACATGCCTGCTGTGGGAAGCACTCAACATAGACTAATTCGCAGATCAAAAGAACAACAGAAAATACAGCATAATTTTGTGAGTTCCCTTGAGGCTCAAGTCATTCAGAAAAATGTAGTAAACACATTCAATCTTATCTCAATCTTTTTCATATGCAATATCTGGATGAAAGGTTCACTCACCTTGTAAAATTCTCGCAGGAAGATAGGATTGTTATCATCAGTCAGATCATCGACTTTAACATGTGCCATGCAATGAAGTACCACAACAATAAAATCACCGACACTTTCCATTCTTTCTTGTCTTATAAATAAAATCCTCCTTGATCGTTCGAAGAAGAACGAATTCCTGAACGCATTCTTGGCATAGTTATTTGGAGGTATGCTTGATGCCAAAAGCAACGTAACTTCTGGTATGTCAAGGCGTTGTTGCAGAAGTTGAGTGATGAAAACACCGAAGCGGTAAACAACAAAATGCGTTGGACTCAGTTCGTTGATGTCTACTGGGATTAACTCGCCTTTGCAGACCCATTGTGCATCCTAAAAGCAAAGAAAATAACTTCATACAGCAATCAGTTCAAGCGACAAGCCTGGTTCACACTAGGTCGTTGAAGTCGCTGGAGTCGTTGAGGTCACTGGATCAAACGTCTCAAAAGACCCAAAAACTGAATGTGAACGGCGAAAATAAACTTCCCAATGATCTTGACGACAACAACGACTGAGATTTTGCCCTTCGCAGTCAGTCTTTAAGGTCTTTTGGGTCGTTCGTCCCAACGACCCTAGCGACTTCAGCTACTGCAACGACCTAATGTGAACCAGGCTTTACATGCAAGCTGAAATATATTCAAGTTGGTACGTACTCATTCTGCTTTGTTTTCTTCTTTCATAAAAAACAACGACAACAATAATAATGATACCACGGGGACCACGAGGAGTACAATGGTAAATAGCTAACTTTAAATATACAAGAAAATGATCTTTTCTAACGGGTGACCCAAAAAAACTCAACAAGCTACATGGAGTCTTGCTTACTAAGACCAAATGTTATCAGGAAAACGCTTCTATCAGCATTTAATTCGAAAGCTCAGCTACCTTTTGAGATGTTGCTTGGTCAATACAAAGCATGTGACAATAGCTTTTGATTTCAAGAAGCTAACTGCGATCTTGCTCGTGAAGTTTTCTTTGGGTAACCCGGTAGATTTTTGAGAAAAAGCCTACGATAAAATTTGACTTGTGCCCTTTCCACAAGCTATTTAAGACAGTTTAACGAAACGAGCAGTATTTCTCAGTGTTTATCCACTAACACCACAGGACCACCAAACACTAAAATAGTTTCATTTATGCTTTTCTGGTTCGACGGCGTTTTTATATATTTCATTACCGTTCCAATATTTTTAACGACGAGATCACTTTACAAAAGCAAAGAACAATAGACCTTTTAGCTATTCTACAAAAGAGTCTGGATCGAGCGATATTTGTATACATTTTATACGAAAGGTTCGTTTGAGTGATGTTAGAGCTTCTATCATTTTTGTTTACATTCGAAAATTCTACAAAATGTATAAAATATTGTTCGATTCAGACTCTTTTTTAGAATAACTAAAAGGTCTATGCAGTTAAGGCCAGAATTCTAAACTTCCCCTTTACAATTCTACGAAAAATAAAGATTTTGGATGAGGAAATTTGTGGATGATTCACTTGTCCTAAAATTTTACCGTCCCAGAATTTGGTTTTTATGCATCTATAGAACAAACTACGAACCTTGATATCAATATACGGTCTTCCTCCTTTAGCTCCAGCAATGCCCGCATCACCAGAGCCGTTCTTTACAATCTCTTCAATCTTATTTACAGTATCAAACAATGGCGATCCCAATAGAAGATTCAACCAGTCTTGTTCAGACATGCCGTCGGGTAATCCTGCAGTCACTGTCGCCATTTCTAAGAAGGAAGTAGCTAGTAATAAAAACTAGGAAATAAAAAAATGGTTGAGAGTTCAATGCGACGATCGCAAACACAATTCTTTTTTATTAAGCACTTCATCGCCAGTTGACTGTACTGCTTGTGTTTGCTAAAAAGTTCCAATTGCAATGGATCACAGCAAATCATCTGAGAGCGGGTACGCGATGAAGAACTAGCAACTGAGTTGAATTTAACAAGTTAAAATGCTCACTTAAAGCTTTTCTCGGTTACGAGCAGCATTTTATCCTTCGAAGGCATGGGAATAACATTTCTTTAAAGCAGAAAAAGTTGAAGAAATTTTATAGAAGTTTGGAAGCGTTTCTAAAAAATTTGGAAATTAGCCCATGATTTCGAGACAAATGTTAGATTTTGATTGATTCAGCAAAGTGTACCGGGATAGGCAGGCAATTGAGCGGTTGTTCAGCAACTTTATAGCAGTTCGAATATCGATCGTTTCTGACATCATCATTTAAAATGTTTCGGAATCTTTTTATCAGGTCAAATTACAGGACCAGAAAAAATATCGTACCTCCATCTTGGCCCCTATGAGGTGCTGCAGCTACGCCAGATCCCAGTGTTGGATAGGCCGTAGCCCTAGCACTAGATGTCGTTCCAAGTTTCTGTGGAGTCTCATGATCAATTTTTCCTCCGTCAGTCGAAGTAGGAACCTTGGATTTGTCGACTTCGGATTGCTTTCTTTTTCGTCTACGCTCTTCGAGTTTCTGTTTTAATGCTTCTTTCGTTCTTTCTTGTTCCTTCTTCAAGCTGTCATCGAATTTAGACATGTTCTCTAAATGCTCTTTCATTAGTTTCTGGAAAAGACAAAGATAATGAATAAGGATTCTTCAGAGAATATGTCGACCCCCAGTATATAAAATGTCGACAAATGCTTTTCTTCGCCCCTTATTTACTTGAAGCCTTTACCTAATTTAAATCTCGACATTGAAGCAAAACTTTGAAACACTTATTTCAGCTTAGCCTTGAAGTAAGAGATTCCCTATTTAATCAAATAGATGCACACATCAAAATTATTAATAACGAGAAGGGTACCTTGCACCCTCATCTTTTCCATTTCAGTTCCGATATCTCAGCTTTACATCCTCCCTATTTCTCTAAATTACTAAAATATCTATGACACAAAATACAACGAGAACGCGCCACCAAGAAGCTAACAAATTAAGAAATTACAACCCGAGCCGAGTTTCTATAAATTCTCCCAAAAAATTGAGAGGAATACTTGAAATCATTGATTAGAATCAGCAAATATATTTCTGATAAAGCAACTCTCTATGGCAGTTGTAAATTGTGACGTTATGGGTAAGCATACCTCCTTTTCAGATTCATCAGCCTCTTTTTGAGCACGCTCTAATATTTCCTTCTGTTCTTTCTCTTGCTGCTTCCTCTTCTTTGCACCCTCTCTTTCAGCTTCTCTTTCCGCAACCCTGAGAGCATCGTTCTCTCTTTCTTCATCCAGTTCTTTTTCTAAACGCCTGAAAAGGAAATGAGGTGAAATTATTGTTTTTGTGATTTTTTTACAGAGGAAAAATGATAAATTATAGGAAACACACAGTCAGTTCTCGCATAGAACTTTCCAAACACGTGCAACAGTATACACTTTTAATCAGGGCAACAATTTTCAAAATAATCCGGTGCCCTTTGGTACAAACCATATTCATTCCATTGTACAGAAAAATTCCAAAAAAGTCCCAAAAATGTGAAAATACCAAAAGACAATGAGAGTTTATGAACTGAACACGGCATTTCCATTTCATAAAATAACCAATCTGTTTTGCGACATCCCCATACAAAACAACGATTGGTATTGGATCAACTGTTAAAAAATCGTACTTGTGCGGCACAAACGCGGTAGACGTATAACTCGTTTTTGAAATGCACATGATCCCGAAAAAGATGAATTAGCACGTAGGCCTTCTACCCCAAGATAAGAGCACTGCCATGACTTCCTTCCTGGATTCCTTGCCCTGCGACGGTAATAATGTAGATAAGACGTTCAGAACTCATAAACCCTTATTATATGGGCTTAAACATATTCAAACATTACAATAGGTCAATGTTTCGTTCAAAGATTTGGTCCAGAACCAGTGGTCCAGAACGTGAGAATTGCTTTACTTAGACTACGTTCACAAAATGCCGGCACATTTTGAAAACGGTAAAAAATGTGACGGTATCAAAATTTTAGCTAGTGTTCACACGATACCGGCACAGTTTGAAAATGATAGAAAAGTCAATGGTATCAGTCTCTTTGCAATCTCTGCGACAGAGAGGCTGGATTTTGATGACAAAGAAATTTATCAAGGCCTAAAGAATTAATCAGCCTCGTTTCGAAAGCATTGAAAAATGTTCCGTTTCATCGTTTTTGAGTGTTCACACGATGCCGTTTTCAAATCGTGCAGGTTATAGTTCCGTTTTCAAAATCTGCTGTTTCCAAATTGTGCCAGCAAAAAATGTGCCGTTTTCGTGTGAACGGGAGGCTTATCCGTAACAATGTTATGCCATTTTCAAATTATGCCGGTAGCGTGTGAACGCAGTCTCGGATAACAAGGAATTCCGTTGAAAACGTACTTAAGTTCTTCTTCCATGCGTTTCTTCTCTTCCTCCGATTGCATTCGTCTGTCTTTCTTCATATCATCGATCTTTGACGCAATTTCGAACATCGCCTTTTCTCGATATTCTTTCGCTGCTTCGGCTGCTTTCTCGGCTTTTTCAGCATACTGTGAAACCAATTCCTGATAAAATAATAAACAAATTGTCAGGGATAAATTTGCATAAATAAAGCAATCAGCATGAAATCAAACTAATCACTGTTTAGTTACGATTCTACCCAAATAACAGAAGGCTAACCAGAGTTTTGAAATACAACCTTGCCTCGATACAAAATGGACAAAACCCTAAAATCGTGTATTGCTCTCAGTAACGCATGAAATGGTTATCTACGTGTATTTGGATAAAAATAGGCACAGTGTAGATCTCTGGCTGTGCTGGGATTCGCACTCATTGCCTCGAATTGAAAACAATTTGTGAGAGGGCCTATTGAACAGTTTCCTATTGTTAGTTCAGTAGTGTTCATAAGCAGTTGCAGCCATCTCTTTCATTACCCAGAGGCACACATATTTCAACTAGGCAAGACTATTACATTATTAGGTAGAAGAACATATAACAATACCTCTTCTGAAGTGAGTTCTTGCATGGATCCAGCCATTTCATCAAGTTGTTTTTCACGAAGTTCTAATCTAGCATGAGCATGCTTTATTTGCAAGGATGATAGAGGATCAGTTTCTGTTTCTTTAATCTTTACTTCGGTCTCTGCATCAAATTCAGCTAATTTTTTCTGAAGGAAAATCAGAACAACCTATTTTAAAGGGGATCTGAAGCGAAATTTTTATTTGCAAAATGGAATGACAAACTGGGTTGATTAATGATGCCGTTTAAAGTTTTGTGATATTTCATTTTGTTTCGGAGATATTCGCTGTTTTGTGTCTTGAAGTGATGACGTCATTTTGTTGGCATATTTGTAAGGAAAGAATAGGCAGAGAGTAGCAAAATCGGTGACATTGACTATGTATACGATTAAACCTGCTGCTGAAGTATGCTAGTGGGACAAACATTGCCCAGAGATGTCATATATCTCATGAAAAGAAAGTCCAGTACCAAAGCTTTGGTTTTCGGGCTTTTTATAAGAAACGTTGTCAATATCAATTGTTTTCTTACCTTTTTGCAAACAAAATGACGTCATGAGCTTCAATCATAAAATGGGAAATAATTCCAAAACAAAATATGTTATGGAAAAACTGAAAACGGTGTTCTTGGTTTTTCAACCAGGCTATTAGCTTTCGCAAATAAAAATTTTCGTTTCAGGTCACCTTTAAAAGACTGCAACATACCGGGTGAGTCAGTAAAATGCTTACATGTTTATGGGCGTGTTTATTTCCTACTACTCATTAATAAGATTTCTTGAAAACATGTTAGATGTGCAGATAACATATCAGCGAAGATACAAAAATTTAGTTGGCTGTAGCGTTCTCAGTTTATCAGCGATTTTGTAAATAGATTCCATGTCAAAAATCTTCCACAAATTTCCAAGCACCAGCAGATTTCGGGCGTAGAAAGTTTTGATGAGAAATATAAACAAGATGATTGCATTATATATTTTTGAAGGCAAAGCCTACCAGGATTTTGATTCATATCAAAGTTTATAAATTTGAGTGTTATGTTTTGAAACGAAACTTTCTTAGATTATGATAACCCCCTGCATAATGATGATTACCTTGGGGTGTTAACGTTAATCGGCGGTTGTTTAAATGCGATGGTGGTTGTAATCAGAGTCCAGAAAAATTCACAGCTCCACGGCTGCGAGCCAGAGGAAGGTTTTGCTTGTTAAGAAAATATTGGGTAATTTTGGCAACAGCAACTGGCTTATAATTTTAGGGATATAAACAACGCGAGGTGTTCGAAAAATCTGGTTATTTTGACTTGATAAATTGAGGAAGGTTCGACAAACAAAATTTCGCATCCGGAGGAAGGTTTGACCTTTTTCTAGCCTGCGTGCAGCCTCACCAGGCTACCTTTTTCTGAACCCTGCCTGGTTGTAATAGTGTTATACAATATCGACTTACCCTGTGTTTCAACTTAAGTTCAGCCTTTTTCTGAGACAGATCAGAACTGCTGAGAGACCCTGCTTCAGCAATCAAGTCCATGAATTCCTGTCAAATAGAAATAATGAAATATCAATTTGGGGGAATACAAACATGGAAGCAGGGTATAAGAAAGCACCAATTTAAAATTCAAACGAGCAAAGGCTTACTTAATATATTGAAATATGAAAAATAAATATATATATGAAAGAAACCGTATTTTTCACAGATTTAGAGACTCTTTCGCTGCATTACTCGTGATTGATTGTGCATATTTGTTGTTATATTTTCTGGTTCAAAATTGTTTCTAGCGGGTTAGCCTTAATTAGCATGAAGTAACTTGTGTCTTTCACCTTATGCCACTGTAAAACGCAACAGCAACAATGCCGGGAACATTGTTCAAACTAAAATCGGGGCCACGAAACATGATTACAAGCAATTCATAATTTCTAATAGACCATACTTCTTAAACATGACAATTATTGTCAGTAATATGCCGAAACTTACCTTTTCTTGCTGTGCAATAAGTTCCTCTCTTTCAGTTTGGCGCGTGTCCTCGACATCCGCACGAAGTTCTGCCCGCGCGATTTCCTCTTCCCTCGCAAATTGCTCCTCTTGCTCCGCTCTCTCCCTCATATGACGTTGTTCTAACACTTTGAAGATGAGGTTCTCTGCATTCTTGGGATCACCATTAGCGACTTGTCTAGCAAGCTCTCCATTTTGCACTTCTCTTAGCTAAAATAAACAGCAAACATTTCGCAAATAGTAAAGCTTGAATATAACTTGGTTGGAAAAAGTGATTAGAGTTCGGAATCATCGTAATAAACCCACGAACGCAACATTAGAAACCGTAATCTCTGGAAAGAAAACTGTTAACTCTTGTAGAAGAATAACAACCAAATTAACCTGTGCCCAGGGAGAAAACCGTAAATCCTGCAAGAGAAACAACAAATTAACTTGAAACCCTGAAACCCTGAAAGGAGGGAAAATAAGTTAATAGCTGCAATAACTACAGTTAACTATTGCGTTACAGTGTTCGGTAAATGTAGACTGTGTAATTCAATTCGATTTTGAAATTTCTTTGAAATCAATTAGAAATCAATTCTCAGCCAAAAATTGATTCCAAAATCAAATTTGATTGAGCTGCTCATCTGATTCCTTTAAATAGAATATCATTGTGCGGGTAACAAAGATAATAAAACTTAATTGACTTAGTTGGTTAAAAGCAGTCTTGTTTTGCCCGAGTTATAAGTCTCTTATTTGAGCATCCTTCAAAGCAGGCCCAAACCTTTGGATCAAATTTCCCAAAATTTAAGCCCCACAGCGATGAAAATGAAACTTAGTCAGACTACCTTATTGCTCAGGCAACCAGTTGTGTAAATACAAAGCCAACCCTACTATTCTCTTTATACTTGGGAAATTCTTTTAGGCGTTTTAGATAGTTATCAGTATCATCATGCCAAATTGTTAGCAAATTTTACCAAGGATCAATAATAAAATTAAAAAAATTTCAAACAAACCTGTTGATTTTCAAGTTTATTTCTCTCTTGCTGTTGTTTCATTAATTCCTTCGACATTTCAGCTTCATGTTTGGCTGCTAAAGCTGCTTCTCTTTTCCGTTTCCTCTCTGCGATCTTATCTTGCAACGTTGCAACTTGTCTTTGTTTTTCTGAATCCATGTTACGCTCCAGTAAATCCAGTTGTTGTTGATGTTCGTTCATCAAGGCACCGAGCTGGTCCTCTGTCAGGTCTTTCTTGCGTTTCTCGAGTTCACTTTCGAAATTCTGGCGTCGCTCTTCTAATGACTGTGAAACAACGAGAATAAACAAATCTGTTAGAATATCTGCATTGTGATCTACGTACCTGCTAGCTACATCGGCTACAAATACCGAAATTTATCTTCTACAAAANCGTTCATCAAGGCACCGAGCTGGTCCTCTGTCAGGTCTTTCTTGCGTTTCTCGAGTTCACTTTCGAAATTCTGGCGTCGCTCTTCTAATGACTGTGAAACAACGAGAATAAACAAATCTGTTAGAATATCTGCATTGTGATCTACGTACCTGCTAGCTACATCGGCTACAAATACCGAAATTTATCTTCTACAAAACAAATAGTTCTGAGAGAGAATGAGAGAGATACATCTGCTACAAAGACTGACATTTATCTTCTACAAAACAAATAGTTCTGAGAGAGACTGAGAGAGCTACATCTGCTACAAAGACCGACATTTATCTTCTACAAAAGAAATTGCTCTGAGAGAAACTGGGAATTTGTTTACCTACAGTGAATTGAACTGATTACGAAGATTGATACTGAAATCTGGTGTCAAAACGGAGACATTTTTACTCTGATATTTTTAGAGTTTCTAAAAGATCTTGATCTCACAGAGCCTAAAAATGGAAAGAAACCTTGTACAAATATTCGAACCCTGAACTCGCAGAAAAAAGGAGTTATTCGTTTAGTTGCCTTGAGAAGTCAAGAATCAAAACGAGTCGGCTGAGGTACTTGAATGGTTTTAAGGATGTAGCGTTTCAGGATTGTAAAACAAAAACATGAATTTTATTGGCTTCTGATTGGAAAAAAACGTATCATCCATATAATGAGCACACGTATCACCTGCAGCTCGCAGCTGTATCCATGGAGGACACTTAAAGGGAATCTAAGCATATTAAAGTGGCTCACGCCACTTGCGGTCAAATTGTAGCCAATCAGATATCATTATTTCCTGTTCACATAGATCAGGTCTTTGCACTGCTATTTTTACCAAAGGCTTTATATGCTTAGATTCCCTTTAACGTCCTTCGTTTTAAAATGTTAGCGCTTGGTCGGAAGGTTTGGTATTGGATTAGGTTATGAAAAATGTTTGGTGGTAGTTTTCTTCGTAAAAATTGCATAACAGACGAAATTTCGAAAGACACATTTCGCGTGCCTAAAGAAGCCAAAATTCTAACGTTGATCACCTTTTTCTTCTGCTCGTCCATTTGCGTATCAATTGATTCCTTTGCTATTTGCACATCTTCATCCAGCTCCTGTTTCATTTCGTTCACTTTCTTTGCATGTTCGACATCCATTTTTATCTGCTCTTCCTCTTGCTCCCGGGCTAGCTTCTCTTGAGCCTCCTCTTGATCTTTGGTAAGCGTAGAAGAGGCTATTTCCTTCATGCTGGCGCTCTCTTCACCACCCATCAGCTCAGCCTGAAATGTAAACNTTCTTTTAGGCGTTTTAGATAGTTATCAGTATCATCATGCCAAATTGTTAGCAAATTTTACCAAGGATCAATAATAAAATTAAAAAAATTTCAAACAAACCTGTTGATTTTCAAGTTTATTTCTCTCTTGCTGTTGTTTCATTAATTCCTTCGACATTTCAGCTTCATGTTTGGCTGCTAAAGCTGCTTCTCTTTTCCGTTTCCTCTCTGCGATCTTATCTTGCAACGTTGCAACTTGTCTTTGTTTTTCTGAATCCATGTTACGCTCCAGTAAATCCAGTTGTTGTTGATGTTCGTTCATCAAGGCACCGAGCTGGTCCTCTGTCAGGTCTTTCTTGCGTTTCTCGAGTTCACTTTCGAAATTCTGGCGTCGCTCTTCTAATGACTGTGAAACAACGAGAATAAACAAATCTGTTAGAATATCTGCATTGTGATCTACGTACCTGCTAGCTACATCGGCTACAAATACCGAAATTTATCTTCTACAAAACAAATAGTTCTGAGAGAGAATGAGAGAGATACATCTGCTACAAAGACTGACATTTATCTTCTACAAAACAAATAGTTCTGAGAGAGACTGAGAGAGCTACATCTGCTACAAAGACCGACATTTATCTTCTACAAAAGAAATTGCTCTGAGAGAAACTGGGAATTTGTTTACCTACAGTGAATTGAACTGATTACGAAGATTGATACTGAAATCTGGTGTCAAAACGGAGACATTTTTACTCTGATATTTTTAGAGTTTCTAAAAGATCTTGATCTCACAGAGCCTAAAAATGGAAAGAAACCTTGTACAAATATTCGAACCCTGAACTCGCAGAAAAAAGGAGTTATTCGTTTAGTTGCCTTGAGAAGTCAAGAATCAAAACGAGTCGGCTGAGGTACTTGAATGGTTTTAAGGATGTAGCGTTTCAGGATTGTAAAACAAAAACATGAATTTTATTGGCTTCTGATTGGAAAAAAACGTATCATCCATATAATGAGCACACGTATCACCTGCAGCTCGCAGCTGTATCCATGGAGGACACTTAAAGGGAATCTAAGCATATTAAAGTGGCTCACGCCACTTGCGGTCAAATTGTAGCCAATCAGATATCATTATTTCCTGTTCACATAGATCAGGTCTTTGCACTGCTATTTTTACCAAAGGCTTTATATGCTTAGATTCCCTTTAACGTCCTTCGTTTTAAAATGTTAGCGCTTGGTCGGAAGGTTTGGTATTGGATTAGGTTATGAAAAATGTTTGGTGGTAGTTTTCTTCGTAAAAATTGCATAACAGACGAAATTTCGAAAGACACATTTCGCGTGCCTAAAGAAGCCAAAATTCTAACGTTGATCACCTTTTTCTTCTGCTCGTCCATTTGCGTATCAATTGATTCCTTTGCTATTTGCACATCTTCATCCAGCTCCTGTTTCATTTCGTTCACTTTCTTTGCATGTTCGACATCCATTTTTATCTGCTCTTCCTCTTGCTCCCGGGCTAGCTTCTCTTGAGCCTCCTCTTGATCTTTGGTAAGCGTAGAAGAGGCTATTTCCTTCATGCTGGCGCTCTCTTCACCACCCATCAGCTCAGCCTGAAATGTAAACAGTTTGAAAAATTAGCAGAAGTAATCTTCGAAATCAATATTAAAACGAGAGGACTATTTCTAAGAAGATGACATAAAATTTAAAGTTAGGAAAACGGCAAAAACATCCTTGATTTGAATAGATCACACTGCATCGCATATCTAATTTTTCTATAAACGAACCTCCATTTTTGAATCCATTTCAGACAATGTTAAAATCATATGCAAGTGCTGTTCATTGAGGAAAACAATTTTTCTTCTCAACTAAAAATGTCCAATCATCAGATACTCTGAGCCCCTCAGCAGTTTTGCAGTAAATTTGGCGTCATTCAAATTTCATGTATCAATCCAAAAACTGAAAGTAACGTCGAAATTGAAGTAGGATCCGGTTCAAGTCTATCAGTAAGTTAAGGGTGAATAGACTCAGCATCTACCAATACGCAATTTTGCACGTATCTGGACTAGTAAACTATGTGGTCGAAAGTTACAACATCCAATTGAAAGAGTCAGTTCTTCACTAAACAAGTTGAATAGTTTTTTACTAGAAAGAATTCACACTTGTTTCTGGTAACTGTCCGTAAAAATTGCACATTAAAGAACCGGACGTTACCTGTTTAGCAGACAATGCATTCAATTCCTTTTTCAAAGCCTCTTCCCTCAGTTTCTCTTCCCTCATTCGCTTCTTCGCTGCCAATTTCGCTTGGACAACTGCGCTATGATACTCTTGTTGGTTGCGGTGTTTCTCGTCTATTTCGTTAGCCTCGGATATGAATTTATCAACCATTTCTTGTTGCTCATCTTCAGACATCTCTGTCTTTTCTCGGATGAAATTTGACATTAATTCCCTTTTGCTTTCATTGTCAACATCCATGATAGCTGACATGATGACTGCGTCAGTGAATGCTTTGTCCGCTTCGGCTTCAGCTTCATCCACAGCGAGTAGCTCCTCTTTTTCTTCATCACTTAGGCCGGACAAATCTGCGGTTTTATGACGACGGCGTTCCTTTCGCTCTTTCAGCTTGTCCTTGAGGCTTTGCTGTTTCTTCGACTGGGCCTGAATTAAAGCGAAATAAGACTTTCTAAACAGTCTGTTACAGTAAATATACCCATATAAGAACCTTCTATTTTAAAGAACCTGCCGCCAGAAATGATTTTATTTGCCCTAACCAAAACCAACTTTTACTAACTTAAATTAGATGTTGGAGTGGTGATAAATGCAACAGTATGTTCTGGAAAGTATACATGTACCACAGGTTGGGTTCCTAACAGGATAGACTTTCTATGTTTTTATCCTGTAATTACTGTATTGTTATTTATTTAGAAAAAATGCAAGATAGTAGCTTTAATTAGCTGTAATTTTAGTTATTGTTTTGTTTTCGCTTACTGTAAATAAACAAATAAATAAATAAATAAATAAAGAAATATATGATGATGATGATGGTGATGGTGACGATGATGATGATACTCAAAATATCTGAAAAATCAAAATATCAACTCTCGCAATAAACAAAAGTTACGCATAAGTGACATATGAAATTTCGTCGCACCTCCCATGTAGCATTTTTCTCTAAGTTGAAGGTTGTCGGTAGGAACCTAATGATGCTGGGTTCATGAATTTAGGCTATTAAAAGAGGGACTGGACTAATATAATTATTGCACATGTCTATTTCAAAATAAAAATTGACCACCATTGCGTTTGAAAACTCATTAAAACCCGTGTGAAGACCAGCAATGGGAAAATCACCAAGGCCCATATGTCTCACATGCAGGGTTTTTAAGCCCACCTGAAGGTAAGGAGCTATATATATATAAACATGTTGATTCTCAAATGTATTAAAGAAACCACGTTTTTGACTTTTCAACCCTGAGTTGAAAAATCAATCATTAAAATTGAAAGAGGGAATTCGTCAGAACAGAACAGCTTTGAAAAAACCTTACCTTCCTCGGCCATTATATACCAGTTAAAGCCATAATCTGGTGTCCCAAAAATAAGATTATTGAAAAATTACAAAAAAATTCGAGTTTTCAACTAATCGTAAAATTAATTTTCATAACATGAATAATAAAATAAATAAACTTACATCTTTGAGGTCAAGCAGTTGCTCCTCAGCTTTTGGACTATTCAAAATATTCATTTCCCTGACTCGTCTTTCCATTTCCTCATTTAATGCAGCCTTGCTTTCATCTGTGACAGCATCTTGTTCTGCCTGATAAGCTCTTCTCAGTTCTGCAGCTAATTTCTCTTGCTGGCGTTCGAGATGCAATAATTCTTTGTCGAGTACATCTTCACTATCGAGAGCTTTGTCAACAATATCTGCAATGCCAGCAGATTTTGCTTCTGCCATGTGATTTCTAGGGGAAAATGCAAGTCCTATTAAAAAACCCCGGAAAGGTTCATGTTCAATTTTCTTCAACAATTCGTGTTCTTCAACATAAGAAAAAGTGTGAAATGATGCCTTGAGATTTTGCTTGTCGAACAAAGTGCTTATCTTATAATGTTTATTGATTATTTGAAAATATAGCTGGGTGGAAATCTACGTTTCATCCTTCAGTTGTTATCAAACTTCTCAAAAATGTGAACAGTGTAGTATATGAAGAAAAAGCTTAAAGAAGGACAATGCATAATTACGCTAAAGATGGCTGCGAGGAATTTTGTGCCAAGTTGCATTGCGGTTTATCACTTTCTGTCAGAAGATTGATTCCTTAAAGCATAGGCGTCAGATCTTTGAAAAGGACTGCACAAATGGTTATTGCATCAAGCTATCAAAAGATTCAATAAATAATAATAGCAAGAGTTCAGTTAGATTTGGACATCTCAAGGCAGAACCTAGAATTCTCCAAAAGAAGTTTTTTCTTTTCTGGTGCTAAAACGTGGAACGAAATCCCATTGGAAATTAGAACGATTACCACATTCAAAAGGAAACTGAAGGAATTACTACAAAATTAGCATCCTTCCCGAAGCACGATCCCTAGGAAGACCAGTAAATCTTTAAGGGATTAATTTGTACAAATATATTTATAGCGATTATTTTTCTTTTCGTTTATTTAAAACAGCTGATAGGGTTTTTGTGTTAAAATATGATTAAATAAATAAATAAATAATACCGGAAGTTCCTTTCAAGCCATTAAATCAAAAGGAAGATGCATTAACCATTGGTGCAATCCTTTTCAAAGATCTGACGCCTATGNTTCTCCATTCTTGGTATTTGTCTTTTTGTGGAAATTGATAAAATATTTTGGGAAAATTTTACAGCCAAATCTTCGCGATTAAATGTCGTACGTATTTTTTGTTTGTACTTACAGCTCCCTGTGGAGGTTTCTTCTTCCTCTGCTTGGACAATGACGTCACTGGCTCAGTTGTTCCATATTCATGATTATACCTGGCACCAACAACAGTAGCCAATTGTCCCATGACTGGATCGACCACTTTCTCTCCAATACTGATCGCAACCAAGCCATCTCCATAGGGATCCTCTACCGAGCCACCAAGCGGTATCAAATTACCACCTTCTTTGTCTTTTTCCACACCAAGAATTGGCACATCCAGCCCAGAGCCGAATGGATCTTTCATCGTTGTGCCAACTAATATTGGCAGCAGCTGTCCAGTAGCGACATACTCATACATCCCAGGTGAGCCACCACTTTCCATCAACACAGTGGCCCGTTCATTGCGTCTAGCCAAATCATGTTGGTCTCGCAGTTGCAGTGTTTTCATTCTCGATCTTGATTTTGACATTTCCTTAGAGGCTGTTTCTAGAAGGTTCTCTTCATGTCGTCCAGATGAGTGTTGTGGGCCAGTTAGAGCTTCATTCAGGTCTCGCAAAGCATCGAGAACTTTCGATTCTTGGTATAACTCATTGACATCCATTAAGGCTCTAAACCCACCAGCAAATCGTTCCACTTTGCCCTCTTCGAAATCGGCATATCTTGCACTTGTCACTTTCATAACTTGCTCGGACACCTCTTCTACAAAGTTATCGTAGAGTAAGACCGGTATCGGTATGGGAGATTGCGGATCCTCAAGGACTGTTCCTCCGACAGGTATGACCATTCCGGTAGCTGGATCCAATGTGACACCAATGATAGGAACAGGTTGTTCGGTTATTATATCCACCATTGTTGAACCGAGCTCGATAGCGATTGGCAAATTGGTGACAGGATCATCGTGGCATCCTCCAACCGGATAAGCGTTTCCTACAACGACAAAATTGTGCTTGAAAAACAAATTGTTTGCTGATTTAGTCACTTTAAAAGGCATTCGCTTCAGAACACTTTTTGTGATACATTTCATAGAACGATCTTTATTACCATTTGACACTCAAAATGGTTGTCAATCAAAACACTTGCCAATTTGGCCATTTTATAAAAACCTAATTTGCAAACGTTTTTCTTGATGTGAAGCAACAACGATTTAAATATTTCCAAAAATATCGTACAAGAATTTCTCCATACAAACTAACTTTAAAGGGTTGCTAAACTTAAGAGCATGGTATGGTTTGACAAGCAACATCTCAAATCTTTATCATTAGGGGTTACATACTCAAAGGAAATCAACGAAGTTAAAAGCAGTTTAGCTGAGGGGACTGGGTAAATCTATTGTCTTTATGTTCTCGATAGATGAAAACAATAGCAACATAAGCAGCACGTGCCGTTCTTTTGTTCTATTCTTAGACTCGATCGCTAATATATCTCCATTCATTTACTTCAATATTTAAAAAGAAAATGGCCAAAACAATGGTTAATTGCTTTTAAACAATAGGCTAAAATTGCTAACAGTGTTTCGTATTTGCGGGAACTTAACATACCTGTAACAGGGTGGATGGTCATTCCAAGAATTGGCACAGAAATGCCTTTGACTGGATCTGTCATAGTACCATTCAGTCGCATATCACCACGCTTATCAAGTGGAGCCAAATGAGACTCTACGGGCTTTTGTTTCTCAGGATCCAAGGGATATGGAATGTAGGGTATCAGTGGCTCGGATGAGTTCGTTGCTTCACCATTCGCACTATCAGTTGTCAAGATCAGTCTTGATGATACTGGGTCGTATGCAACGTTTCCTAAAGAAACAAATATTATCAAAGAGAAATGGACTTATTTTCTATACAAAAGTAGGTATAAAAATAGTATGGAACTCTAAAAACTTTTGAACAAAACCGAAGCACTAGAAAGAGCTGAAGCTACCTAATCGGAATTCGGAACTAAACTAGAATTAACAATAAAAGTTTTGATTTCAAAATAAAAAGAACAGTCACAAAAGCCTTGATCTAATAAGTAAAGGATTCTCTTGGCCGTGTGCAGAAGTATTCACTTACTGAATTTATTGGTAAGCCTTTGGCCGTGCATGTCCTAATTTAATGAGCCCATGAAATATATTGTTTACTCTTCTTTGAGCTTATTACACTGGCGCTTTCGTGTCGATTATCTCGTATTCAAAGTCAAGACTTTTATAATTTTCTGAATTGTCTGCCTGCATAAAACTAAATGAAAATTTTCAAAACACAGCTTGAAGGAAAATTAAAGGAAAGTAATTTCTAAGTTGTCAAAACATATCCAGCGTACTGTAAAATCCTTTCCTAACAGTTCAACTGTTTAATACAGAGCAAAGTACTAAATCTGTGTTAAGTTAGTCTTATTTGGTTAGGAAGATGACATTTCCTTTCAGAAGACTATAAAAAAGGCAAAGGACTTTTTGGCACATACCTTCGATGGGCATGACTCTTGCTGTTACTGGATGAACAAAGAATCCAGGGGGAATCGCCACTTTGTATGTCATCCCACTTCTCAGTGCATCAGGCATCCATAAATACGCATTTGTGCGATCGGGCATTATGAGGCCAGTCTTGGGGTCGAGGCTGATGAGATTCTCATCCCTTATGCTTCCATCTGCATTGAACAATCGATCTCGAGTTATGGGCTCTTCATTCTGATCTACAATCATTGCACCGGTGCACTGGCCAAGAAGACCCCAACATCCACGCCGCCTTGCCTCGCTCGTTAGTTCAACAGATAGTCTTTCGAGTAGCGCTTGTATTCTGCCGCCAACCCTGCAGTGAAGACGTTTGATATAAGATAAAACCAAATAAAGCAGTTATGGCACTTTATCGTGAAATACATCCGAGTTAATTTAGACTTGAAATTCCGTCTTCAAAGGAACAAGCCCTAAAACAATCTCTCCCTCTTCCCCTTCAAGCCACTTTTTTACCTTACCCGGTGAGTTTATCAGCTTTTATAGATGTAAATATGAAACGGTTTGCCTGGCAGGAGAAGTCTAGTTCTCTACTGTTGTAACGCCGGGATTTGCCCGACAAGGGGGTAAAGTTTCCAGGCAAGGTACTAAGTTCCAATAGTTATTGTTTACCCTCAATATTTTAAAACAAACAACCTTTTTTCCCCAACCTCCATTTCTAGTGTCCGTATCTTTCAACCGAGAAAGTCATATTTAAACCATACCTGTGCTGGAGATTCTCATCAAACTCATCTTCCGTATCAGATTCATCTTTTCCTCTGTTGTGACGATAATCCTTCAAGGTCCTTGATGCTTCCCTTATTTGTGCCATAAATGCAACTTGATGTCCTTCACGCGCTTTGCTTTCGTTTTCATAAATATAGCCTTGTTTTTCCAGTGTTTGTGTGAATGAGAATCCAAGCTCTTTGCGCCTTTCTAGCTCTTTCTCAAGCTAAAAATGATCATAATACAGCATAAGGTAAAGTTCTATTATGTGAGATTCAAAATCAAGTTTACGTCAGTTTTACTTGCAAGGTAAGCTAGGAGTGCCATAATTAGACACACATTTTGAGACAAATTACAAAGAATGTGTTTGTGCAATTTCCAGGATTTGCTTTTATAAACATGGGTCAGAACAATTTTTTGTTTAGCCGTGCTGTTCATAACTTTTGAAATAATTTTCTACTTTTCACTTTGAAGGTTGAATAAAGAGAAAGCTGCATCTCTAGGTTTAATTAAGTCTTACAACAGTTTTCAATTGCGAAAAAGATTAAAATAGTTCAACTGCTTTCTTTTCGATTGGCTTTCTAAACAGGCAAGTATACATTGGCGCACAAGCTACTTCCATTCGATTCGTTAATTATACGTTAAAATAGGAAGCATTTCAAATACTTGTAATATTACACAACGGAGACAGAGCTTGGCTAACTGTGTTCGAGTCTTTGCTTCCCATAAATCAAATCGCCCTATGCATGAATTAAGACAATGCTGTTTCGGTAGTAAGACTCGTGCTCTTATGCCGATGACAAAATATATTGTTCTTAGCTATAAACATGACACATGTCTGCATTTGACAAAAATTCGGCCAGAGAGGCTTCCATTTCGAATAATAGAAACCAGAGCACGAAACAGTTGACATTTTTTTCGTATTCTTTCTAAATAAAGACATATAAGGCAGCGTTTTCTCAAACCTAATACTTCAAATAATCTATCAAGATTCTGATGGGCGCAGTGTCTTGAGCAATGGGGACACTCTGGACGGGGACCAGTGACGGCGGTTGTCGGTGTTGTTCTCTCGGCTGGGGCCCTGTTGCTCAACATTATCGTCTATATTAGCCCGACATAAAATGTGAAACTGGCCTTAGTATTTATCACTAAAATCGTTTATGTGTAGCTTTTTGTAATCGCATATTTAGTTGTAACTTAGTTGTATATCCTTTATGTAATGGCCTCGAGGTAGTCATGATCTCTTGCTCCTCGGGGTATCCTCGTTGTAGTGTTGTAAAGTAGTTCATAAGTAATGACTTAGGTAACTCGTCTTTGTAAACATTTTATATTGAACATAAAAAAAAGATTCTGCTGTAAAAATCATACCTCATCTCGTTTTCTTTCAAACTCTTGCAGATCCTCAGCTGTTGCGAGTGCAGATCTACCCTTCAAGTTCAACTTAGCAACCCATAGTCCTTTCAATGATTCAGCCTGGCTTTGAATCTTCTGGTATAATTGCTTGACCTGGAAGAGAAATAATGTATGGATATATATTGCTGCAAATATACAAAAACATGCAAATCTTCCATAACTTCAGAAGGTTTCATGGTGTCATTTTTATTCATGACACTTATTTCCAAACATATCAGAATTTACTGTTTTTCTGGTCAGAATTTACTGGTTAATGAAACGTAGCACCAAAATCGAGCAACCGACAATATAAAGTGATAAAAGTATTTAAAACTAGCCAATTGAGAGCCTTATTAAAATCCTTCACAAAGAGTACAAATTTGACTTCAGCTATACATATCATAGAACCAAGAATGAACTTGCATGCCTCTTAATATCAAGTTAAAAAAGAGATGCAGTGTACAGCCCTTTTGAAAATTTGTAAGCGAATCGTCTTTCATAGGCAGATATTAAACAGGTTTTGATAAGATCAACAGATCTGTTTGGGACGGTCGAGAAAAGTAACCCACAGCTACCTTCCAGCTTTGAACAGCAGCGGAGGAGAGAATATGGGTCTCGGGTGTTCAGATCTCTTTCAATCATAGGTGATATGAGTCAAATCTCCAAATCACATGAATAATTAAAGACAAGTCAAAAATATACTAAGAATTTGTGAAATGTTTCGATTTCCGACCGCCTTCAGTAACTCAATAAAATCTCTTCGAACAGACAGGCCTTATTTGTTTAAAGAAGAGCAAATTAGAGCTGCTAACCTGATCCTTTTGCCTTGCCAATGCAGACGTGACTTCACTTGACTGTTTAGACATTGTGGAAAAGAACTCTTTTGTGCTGAACGCTTCAAGATCGACCTGTTGATTGTANAGCGGAGGAGAGAATATGGGCTTCTTTCAGATCTCTTTCAATCATAGGTGATATGAGTCAAATCTCCAAATCACATGAATAATTAAAGACAAGTCAAAAATTTACTAAGAATTTGTGAAATGTTTCGATTTCCGACCGCCTTCAGTAACTCAATAAAATCTCTTCAAACAGACAGGCCTTATTTGTTTAAAGAAGAGCAAATTAGAGTTGCTAACCTGATCCTTTTGCCTTGCCAATGCAGACGTGACTTCACTTGACTGTTTAGACATTGTGGAAAAGAACTCTTTTGTGCTGAACGCTTCAAGATCGACCTGTTGACTGTAATCCCAGAATTCATCTCCTTTGATATGGACATCATCTACGGCCACAATTTGACCTTCTGCACTTCCTGCCGTTCCTGTAGAAGAGAAGGAGAGACAATTACAGCAATATCTAACTTCACTTCAAGAAATGAGGCCAAGAATATATTCTGACGATACAACAACAGAATTTGTTATCTTAACGAGGATATGAAATATGCACAAGAGACTACAAGTATTCTGACTGAGAATTTTTTCAAAATTTAAGTTTCTAAAATTATTGAGAAGCTTAACAGGCCTGCAAGAAGTCAGAATGCCAGAGATCGCAATTTTTAAGAAACGATGTCTACTTCAAAGCGTTTTGATAGCATACAAATTTTGCTGTATGGTGGCGAATCCTGCCCACATGTCTTCATACGAAGGTCAAATCTAGCCTTTCTGCCTTAAAAGTGAGAAATGGTCTGGAGTATGATAATCGTTTTACAGCGTTTTACAAAAATATTTCACTTGAATGCGAAATGACAACATAGGGCATGTCCAAACTTTCCGCTCGAAAAAGTGTGGATATTGCTGTAAAAGAAGTCCTGGAAATTGCCTCTTAAAGGCATACTGTCGTGGATGTGATTGGCTAGCTGTTGGATGAAATCATTAACAAAAGATCTGGCCTTTAAGTAATTACCAAGACTTTATTCTCTTGGACCAAGCTTTCTTTTGAGAATACAGGGAGTCAGATCGTTATCATATTCATGAATTTCGAAGTACGTTGAAATTAGTGTCATTCGTAGTGGAAACTTGTTGATTTCGGGTCTTTTTCCGCTATGATTGGCACATTTGAATTGTTCTTGTTGTTTCTCTCTTAGTTTTTTAGATTTGATAGAAGAAGAAAAATTACTGAAGCTTGCATAATTCTACTATTGTCTATTGTCTTATTTACCTAATCAATGCCACGACAGTGCGACTTTAAAGACCCTGTGCTCCCCATGATCCTATGCACGTTCACGAACCATCAAAACATCATATGGCTGTAAGCAACATATTTTAACAAACAATAGTGGGAACATAAATAGCTGCAGGGAAAGCTTCCTAATCCTTCAAATTATTTTCAGGAATGTCTGTTGTTTCAGTTCAAAAGCGATGGCATAACAACGTTCATTTGAAGATTGGAAAGACAATACAGTTTCACGATTGCCAGGCCAAAACGACTTTCGTACAGTATGAAAGTCACTGTTAGACCGTGAAGGATCTTGGGGAGCACAGGGTCTTTAAACATACCTGGTGAGCCAGCTATAGCAGGGTTGCTTTGTCCGTATGAGCCAAGAACCTGGTTATGAATATTCATTTTCTTGACAGGATGAACAGCAGATCCTTTGGAGGAGTATTTATCGAAATCATAGTATGATGCTTTGGATCTGTATCGTGGATTCAAGTACATTATCTTTCTCCATCCATGCTTCCTGAATATCATCTACAAAAAGGAGAAATGTAGTTTTAGCAGAATTGAAATCTCCTTTCGAAGCTTTCATATTAATTATCTACTACCAAATGTGATCATGCAAGAAATAAGAAATGCCTAGTTGAGGTGTTTAAATGCCAAATGGACTAGCAAAGACTATTCAACCTCTTAATCAGATAAATAAAATTGCTGCGGAAAAGTTTTAAAATTATCATTCTTCTTCATTCGACATACATACGCATGTCTTCTCTTAACAAACCCTTCTGTATCTACTGCATTATTGTATATGATTAAATATTCCTTTAACGATTTTGCAAGAAACTTGAGGACGTAAATAGCACGTCCTCGCAAGAAGCGTTGTCTAGTTTCCTTTTTTAAGAACTAAACTAGCAATAACAATAGTGAGTGAGTGCTGAGTGCTGGGTATTTGCAAAAAAGGTTCTGAAAATATATTCATGAGTTCCGTTCCCTGTTTCCNCTTAATCAGATAAATAAAATTGCTGCGGAAAATTTTTAAAATTATCATTCTTCTTCATTCGACATACATACGCATGTCTTCTCTTAACAAACCCTTCTGTATCTACTGCATTATTGTATATGATTAAATATTCCTTTAACGATTTTGCAAGAAACTTGAGGACGTAAATAGCACGTCCTCGCAAGAAGCGTTGTCTAGTTTCCTTTTTTAAGAACTAAACTAGCAATAACAATAGTGAGTGAGTGCTGAGTGCTGGGTATTTGCAAAAAAGGTTCTGAAAATATATTCATGAGTTCCGTTCCCTGTTTCCAACCCTTACGTTAATTGAATGAGACGTGTATCCGTGACAAATCGATATATTGACTTTTTTTAGACGATTAGGAGCAATATTGACGCAAAGGCTCTTTAGTTGATAATAACTGTGAGTGCTTCTTTCATAACTCTTGCAACATGGGATCGAGATTGATTTCGCCCATCGCTTGCAACATGGGATCGAGATTGACTTCGCCCATCGCTCGCTCTAGACATCTCGACTTCTAAATTGAAAACGATCTGCCTCAAAAAATTGATAATAAAATGGCTCTTACCAATGCCAATGCCAGTAAAATGACAAGTACGAAGAAACTTCCAAGCATCAAACCAATATAAAGCCAATCAGGTGTTATCAAAATGTTGCTGTCAATGGCAATACCATTCTGTATAACGATACGTGGTGTTGTTGGGAAGAACGGACCATTCTCTGCACATTGTGCTCCTTTTGCCATTACACGAATAAACTGTAATAAAAAACAATATTGTAAATATTTGCAAAGTAAAGTGAAATGATGGGGAAGCGAACAAAGCAACGAATCCTTCTGCAGATCAAACAATTTTTTGACCAAGCGAGGTCTTAAAGAACGCCGGTCAACCAGCATCCTTTGCGGTCGCGCTTTGCAGAGAATGTTGTCATATGAAAATGGCCGCCACAGTCGAAAAGCAACAAGCGAAGCGCCCAAGGGATGCTGGTTGGTTGGCGTTCTTTAAGTTCCAATAACCTTTTAGATTATTACACCAGACCAGATTTGATATCAATGAACCACGCTCACAGGGCGGCGGCGGTGAGCTAATTCAGCTGGAAAAAATGTCTGCCATGAAATCAGAAAACCCGTGTTCGAATCTCGGTCTAATCTCAACTTTTCCAAAGGTCTCTATTTTTCGAAATTACCACAAAATTCCGGTTATGAAGAAATCTATAAGATGTAGACTATTACAAATCTCTCTGAGAATCCAATTTTGAGCAAGAAACATAAAAAAACTTCATATTTCATAGAAAAAATTCAACCAATCGAAACTTTAGATTCGTACCATTTTCGTATCCGCATCTGAACTGAGTTTGAATACATAGACACCAGCTTCACTAAACTTAAACGTGAACAAAGTAGAATTCGTCTTCATCAATCGATGTTTCTCTGCGAGATCTTTAAACGCACCAAAATCGAAATTAGGGTTCGTGTTATACAAGCTGCTCTCATCATACTCAGGGAAGTAATTATTGTTGACACCAAAAAGTAACGGTTCACCATGAAGGAGGCAGACGGTTGGATTGGATACGCCTGTGAGGTTGCTGCTAGGTGCCTGGGTCGTTGAGATGGCTCTCCTTCGACGGGCGGAACCAGATGAGCCGCCAGAAGCTCCATCAATATTGCTCTTTAGTATGGCTTCGATAAGTGCAGTAGACGGATCGTACACACCATCAAATCCTCGTCCTGTAAAACAAAATTGTTGTGTTGAAATTCACAAGTACTACACTTCATCTTTTCCACGAGGTTTCTTTTGAAATAAGGATTTTACGGACCACGGAATCTCGGAACAAGCAAATAAACCTCGCTGAGGAGAGCATACTAGACTTATGATTTTCGTCCTAGTTATCACTGCTACTACCTTAACTATTACCTCATCGCTGAACTAGGACTCATAATTTTATATACACAAAAACGGGACTAATTTTCCGATTGGTTTTGGTTTTCAGTCGCGGCATTCACTGCGAACTATCTAAACAAATAAAAGTGTAATATTTCCAATTTGTGGCTAAAAGAGACATCTTTGTACATCTTTCTATTACATCTTTGTACTCAAAACTTTGTTTCCTATCCGCAAGCACTAGAAATATGCATTTTGAGCCGTTTTGTCATCATGGTTTTACTTAGGCCCTCCGCCATTACTATAGAAATGACTGTGTTAAAGTCGCAAATTTAGCCCTATTTATGTGTATGTATGATCAAGAGTCGTAGTTACTACGATCTTGTAATCAGTCTAAGCAAGTACAACACTTGTGAAATACGTTTTTAGTGAAGATGACCCATGAAATATTTCCTGAAACCGTTTTTTCGATTCATCAAGAAAACGAGGTCATTTGAAAAGGTCATAGATCGAGACATTTAAAGAAAGTTATATATTTTATAAATTTCTTGTTAAATTCTAAAAAGAAACATAACTTTCCTCGAAGGGACGGGGAAATATATTTTCAATTAAAAGTATAAAATACAATTTCTGAGCCGTTACGCTGAGTAAGCAAGAGCTTGGAGAACTTCTTACCGTTCATTTGAACAAAGTAGAATGGATATGCTTTGTTGTCAATTTGTTCACATCTGTCAGTACTGAATGTATCTTTGATGTTAGGGATATTCGCCAACTGAGTATAGGTATACTCCCGCAGCTAAAAGAAAAGCATAAATTGATACCAAAGACTACATAAAACTAAGGGATCGTCTCAAAAGAATCGGCGGCTTTGAGAGTTTCAATGGCCGATTTGTCAGGAGATTTAGGACATGAAAATCTGAAACCTCTACCGTTCTTCGTAGAAAACTCCGGCATAAGTGCCAGCAAAAAATTCGCCGCTTTGGATTATCGGTGGAAGAACTGCCACCGAAAAACGTACGCTTTTATTGAGACGATCCCTGAGAAATCACACTTTGCTTTGGACAGCATGGGCTCCAAATCTTTAAATAGGCTGGTGTAAATGGCTATTACACCTTTGTTTTGATTGAATCCAGCATAGGCATCAAATCTTTAAAAAGGCTGGTGTAAATGGCTATTACATCTTTGTTTTGATTGAATCCAGCATAGGCATCAAATCTTTAAATAGGCTAGTGTAAATTGCTATTACATCTTTCTTTTGATTGAATCCAGCATAGGCATCAAATCTTTAAATAGGCTAGTTTAAATGGCTATTACATCTTTCTTTTGATTGAATCCAGCATAGGCATCAAATCTTTAAATAGGCTAGTGTAAATGGCTATTACATCTTTCTTTTGATTGAATCCAGCATAGGCATCAAATCTTTAAAAAGGCTAGTGTAAATGGCTATTTCATCTTTCTTTTGATTGAATCCAGCATAGGCATCAAATCGTTAAATAAGCTGGTGTAAAGGGCTATTACATCTTTCTTTGAATTGAGTGGCTTGAAAAGAACTTTATGTGCTTTGCTGTACATAAACTTCTTTGTTGTCTTAACTATTTCCAAAATGATAGCGTTTTTTATATTTCAACTCGTTTGAGGTCATGACGTAATCAAATCTCTAAATCGTAAACCATAAAAGCGGCAGACTTTGCTTACCATCATATCATAGACCTTCATATACTATGGTGGTCATCAAACTCCACCAATGTTACTTCTTCCATTAATTTGGAAGATACGATGGTTTTAATTTTTTTCAAAATTTTGGAAATAGGAGAAAGCTGTAATCTTGAAAAAAATTAATACATTTAAAAAAAGCTCACGGTGGGATTATAACAAAGCCACTACAGTTCCTTCCAAGACATTCAATTCAAGGAAAGATGCAGTAGCCATTTGCATTATCTCTTTTACAGATCTGGACCATATGCTGCTTGGGAATGTTTTCATGGTCTGCAAGGTCTCAGACACTATATGCCTTCTTTGTTTCGCTTCCAAATAATAAATTCAACTTCTTTCAAAAATCTCTAACTCTTGTTCATTTATGTTTCGATGCTTATCATACAATTTTGCAATGATTCGATTCAAATTGCTTCCATTTCCTCTACAAGGAAAGCTTGAATCAATCTCTAAATCACCAAGTTCGTCCCTCTTTCCCCCTCTTGCAAACAATCCCTCTATCAACTTCTGGTTAATCAAGAAGTGACAATAACTATCTGGAAGTAAACCATAATTCTTAGAATTTCAAAGAAATTAGTACTATGTAACTTACAATTGCACCGTTTGAGCCAGTAACTCTTATCTTAGCATGTGACGAGCAAACATATTGCAAGCGGAAGTAAACCGTAAAAATTATACGGAAGTAAACCGTAATACCTGGAATTCCAAAGAAATTAGTACTATGAACTTACAATTGCACCGTTTGAGCCAGTAACTCTAATCTTGGTAGGTGATGAGCAAACGTATTGCAAGCGGAGTTTCTGCTCGATTCGGCACTTTTTGTTACAAACTTTATCAAGATCAATAACCTAAAATAAACAGAAACTTGAAGTATTTATCAACAATAGCAATTTCGAAGCTACGAAGAAATGCTGGGTACGAAGGGAAGCTGCTACGAATCTTGCTACGAATCTTGCTATCAAGGAATGCAGGGGCTATTTGGGCGAACTTAGGAAGGCTAGTCAAATAATCATCTAACTGTTCGCTGAGGCGGCCAGCCGAGACAACTTTGTGAGTCACCAATCAGAGAGCAGAATTTGCAGTCGAGAGACTAATAAGGCCGAATAGTACTCGAATAACGCGCTCTGATTGGTCGATAGAGACAAAAAAAACCTAACTTATGGCGACGGACCTTGACTTTCGCAACTTCGAGCAGATTCACTGGATACAACTCGTCTCTACACAGGAAGATTATTGCATTAAAGTTCAAGCTTTTAAATTTTTTGAATCAAAGAAAATTCTTCTAAGTATTAAAAACCATGTCAATCAAGTTCAGTTCCTGGAACATCGAATTTTGAAGCGTTTTAGCATCAGTGTTTTCAGTTAAATATCTTAGGCCATTGACGTGGTCGTCTAACTTCAGTCATATTTTTAGCAGTATATCAGTTCAGGCAAGAAGTAGACTTGCCCCAAGTCTATTTCCTAATGCCCATCTGATCGATCCCTGTCCCATAGTTTACAGATCTGCCATTCCAACTTTACGGAATGTTGGAATGGCGGATCCAAGAACTATGGGAATAAAATCGGTCAGAAGGACGTCAGGAAATAGACTTGGGGCGAGTCTAGGCAAGAAACCAACCTACGATCATGTAAATCTGAGGTTTTGATATAACATTTGGAGGGGGCTTGCGATTCCTCCGTACAGAAGCTAGATTTTGCTCTACGAAACAATATTCCATTTTCTGGTCTTCTCGAAAAATCATAATAATTTCTTACCTCGCATTTGCAGATTCCGAGTTGTCGATCATAACCAAGATACTTCTTTTCCTTGCATATCTGGATGAGGAAGACATGGTCTTGATCAATAATAGCGATGAAAAAACATTTGCTCCCAATGCGACTAAAAGAGGCTTTCAACGCCTATAATTTGTTTACGTCAAAGGAGTAACAGATATCCGGCAACAAGATTGTCTGATGCCAGTAGTCAATTCTTAAAAAATACGGCTCCGGTCATTCATTTGAATTGACACTGAGACTGGGTTAAGACTACGTTTACACGATGCCTGCAAAATTTGAAAACGGAACAAAATTGTTACAGATAAGCCTCCCCCCGTTCACAAGAAAATGGCACAAAATTGTGCCGGTAAAATTTTGAAACCACAAAATTTCAAAATGGAATTCTAAATGGCACAATTTGAAAATGACGTCGTGTGAACACTCGAAAATGATAAAAACGGAACATTTTCAACGCTTTCGAAACGAGGCTGATCGATTCTTTAGGCCAGGTTAAATTTCTTTGCCATCACAATCCACTCTCTCTCGTGCAGAATGCAAAGAGTTTGGTACCGTCAAAGTTGGTGCCATTTTCAAATTGTGCCGGTATCGTGTGAACACTGCTAAAATTTTTGCTATCGACACATTGTTTGCAGTTCTCAAATTGTGCCGGTATCGTGTGAGCGTAGTCTAAAGATGCTAGTACGGCGCATTTCTAAGCTACTGAGCACATTGAATTTAAGGAGTCTCACCCTTGCTGTGCAATATTCTCTCCACTGCACTTCTGTATAACATATTCCATCTTGCCTTCTGCTCGTCTTTTCGGAACAAAGTGGATAAAACTTTCGGACACAATCCTTTTCTCTTCCAGACAGCACTTGGTAGTCTTTCTCGCATTCACATGTTTTATCACTTGGCTGTAAAGAAAGAATTTCATTTTCTTTATTTTCCTCATTTCAAAATTCTTTATCCAAAGTTACAATTCAGTTTATCGAGCGGGGATGGCTCAGTGGTAGCGTGCTTGACTGCCAATCTGAAGGTTGATGGTTCGAGTTCACGCTCCGTCGAGCCTACGTAGAGTGAGGAGAGTCGCCAACTCTCTGTAATTCAAGGCAAAAGGGTGTGGTCACATCGAGAGGAAGGACCGGGACACTGCTTCAACAAGCTTAGTTTCTCAGTCTTCCTAAAAACTACCTTCGGATGCTAGGTAAAAATATAGAAAGGAAAAAGCACATGGAAAGGTAGGAACAAACACATTCGGTTTCCTGTACCTAATTGAACTAAATGTCCACGCAACATGTTAATTCGGATTATGATAATAATAATCAATTTGTTTAAAGTTGTTGGTAGATGTGCACTAATTAATACCAACTGGATTTAGCATGTGAACCATCCATGTGTACCTTTGATATTATCGTTATCATTTGCATGCTATAATCAAAAGTGTGTCTGACATTAGATATCAGACGAGATTTCCGAAAACGCAAAATTGCTCACGCAAAACCCATCAATTGCATTTATTCGCGGATATTTTCGCCTGACATATAATTTGAGACAGAATTTACTATCATTATCAACTTACCATGAAAACTCTTTGCAATCCATTACATTGACATTTCATTTGTCCTCTGTATGGTTGCTGTGCTTGTCCACCGCAGTGGAAACATGCTGTCTGCCCAATTAGATGGTTATAATGATTTACACTGCACGGAACGCAGCTGAATAAACCGGATCCATATTTCTCTCCGGTGTATGTACCGTTAGGGCATGGTGTTGGCAGTGTTGCACCGGATAAACAGTAGTGTCCGGGTGGACATGGGTATGACTTCGTATAGTTGAGTCCATGCACTGTATCATTAGCAAGCGGTGTGTCTGAAGTGGCACCTACAGAGGAGAATCTCTCATTAGCAATAGGTAGGGCTGGAAAAGACTTTTAAAATAATATATTTCCTAAGAAACAGTATTATTTGAAACCTACGTAAAATAACTGCAATAGACATTTTTATCGTGGCTTGTTATTTCTTAATTCATTTGCAGAGCCTTGATATCTAAATATAGGTTCAAAGTGTTGTATATAAGCAGTAATGTTAAAGATCTGGCGTTTCTAGAGGTGGAAATGTGCAACACGAGAGCTACTGTCTATGTCATATGTGTCTCACAAGTACTCTTCTCGTCAAAGTCAGAAAATATTCGGTTATACTGATAATCTGCATTTTTACAAGCTTCTTTTTAAATAATCTATTACAAGCCAATTGACACAAGTTAATTCTTTGTCTCTTGCGTTGCAAACATTTTAATTTGAGTTCTTGTTGACACTCAAACTTCCATACTAAGGTGGTGTAAACAAACGAGAGGCCTCTTCGACCTAATTAATTGTCCGATTTTCTTACGTTGAAGCCTTTTCTATAACACAATATCAGAGTTGAGACGACTATAACCACAGCTCCTCAACAGCAGTCGTACAAACGGGGCACAAGTTGTTTGAGAAAACCTGTAGACAAATCTTATTAATGCCAACAAATGTCTGAGATATATCAAGGGGTACGATCTTATAATGATATAGGCGATATTGAAGACTGTGGAATTTTAAATTCTCTAAATGAAAAGTAAGTTGTCGAAGAGGCCTCAAAGGTGAGGCGAAAGCTCCGGCCAACAAAACAATACAGTGTAACGAATGAACAAACTAATGGCAAGTAGAACTACTTTAAAATCTGTAAATAGTTTAGGATACAACACTCGGGATCAGATACGAGTTCTTTCGAATTAAATACAAAACAGACGAAGAAAAGACAAGTAAGTTCATACCTGTCAAACAAATAACTCCAGCTCTGCATTGTAGACAATCGGATCTATCTGACATGTTACCATAAAACCCAGGCCTACAAATCTCACAAGTGTCAGCGAAAGTGTGACGCAAAGCACCATTCTTCTCTTTATAACCTATAAAAGCAGAGAGAAAGAATAAATTGTGGGTGAGCATTTGAGCATAGGATGCAAATATCAACGAATCTTTGAAATTAAGCATGTAGAATACAGTAAAAACCCGCACATAAGAACCTATCTTTTTAAAAGCAGCCTGTTTGGGTTCTTATTTATATGGGGGTATTGCAAAATCAGGGTGTAGGCTTAACACTGGGTATAGTTTTGTGACCGATTTTGTTCCTTCTTTATTTTTTGTGTAAACCAAAATCTTTTAATAAGAACCTAAACAGAAAATCAGGGTGAAAAGGTTCTTCTATATAGGGTTAGAAATCCCAAATTTCAGGCTGCAGGTTCCTAATAAATGAAGGTTCTTATATGTGGGTATTTGCTGTATTATTGTCCTTTTTTCAAATGAATTGCTCGACAGGAACTATAGATAATTTGCCATAATCCAAGAGAAAGAATTTTGAAATCATTATTATTTTCAGAGCTACAGTGTTCTTCATAATTCTGCTAGTTTTGAAGTTGTGACGTCATGAAATTGGTAAATTGTAAACCATAAAAGCCACAGACTTATAAACTGACGTTTTCTTGAAAACCAATCGATTTTCCTCAATCAATTTAGAATTGATGGTGCTTTAATGTTTGTCAAAGCTTCAGATACTTCCTTTGTACGTCCTTTCATAAAACATAAAAACTCTGCTGTTCTGAAAATGATGATGACCAACCTCGTTCCCAGGGTGTTCTTACGTCATACGCTAATCACGAAGCCGAGTGAACACCCTGGTACACATAGCACAAATTCGCCCAAAATAAGGGCGGATTAGCAGCCATTATAGATTCGCCGTTGGCTTAGTAGCGCTAATTATGCGACCTCGATTCCAAACAATAAAGTAACATTGTAGTGGTTGTTGCTTAGTGACTAGATTATATTGATGTTATTCGAATAATTNGGCGATCTTGTCACATTATATGGGCAGTAGAAGCCTCTGCCGCACGGCTGTGGTACGGTATTATCATCACTGCAAACATACCCTGCTGAGCATCTTTTACAGTCATTAATACTAGATTTGCCTTTACTTGAAATCACAAGTCCTTTCGGGCACTTCACTTTCACTGCTGTTCCGGGTGGGCAGTAATAACCGATAGGACATATCTCACCAATGTTCGGATCACTTGGCCAGGGGTCCGGGCTACCACGGCGGCATATGTATCCACCGCTGCACATACCGGCTATAATACCACGTTGGCAATAATGCCCAGGCACGCATGCTCTACACTGGGTCGGTGCGTACAATCCAGTTTCGTTGTCATACGTGAAAGTACCATTGGGACAGTAAGTAGGGACAATTGTCTTGTTTAAGCAGTATGTATGTGCGGGACATGGTTCCGCCATCGAAGTGTTACCAGCACAGTATCTACCAGCGGGACATTCCAAGCACTGCCAAGATCCATGCGATGGTTGGTATGTGCCAGGCAGACATCCCCTAGGCACGGATGTTCCATTGCCACAATAAAACCCACTAGGGCATGGATACCCGGACGGGTTTTTGTACTTGATTTCGACAGTTTCTGGGCAATAAAACCCTTGCTGGCATTTCCCTGATGGCTTTACTAGACCGGGTACTTCACAAAAATAGCCAGGATCACACGGAGCACAGTCGTTCCTGGATGCTCCACCTGGTGTTTTTCTCACGGTTCCAGCCGGACACATAGTTGCATTCAAAGCACCGTTTAGACAATAATGACCCGCAGGACAGGGGGAGGATGCGGGCCTTGGTACTTTTTCTCCAGATGAGCATAAGAATCCGGCGTGACAGAAACCCACAGGTGCTGCTTGACCAGTGTCATTACAGAACTTTCCAGCTTCACAAGGTAAACAATCCGATAGACGTGTCCGGTTCAGTTTGGGCTGGTATGTGCCTTCTGGACAAGCACTTCCAGAGTTTGTAGATGTTCCGTTTCCACAGTAGTGACCATACGGACAAGGTTTTGGATAAACTGTTGCGAAATCAGGACATGTAAAACCTTCTCGACAAGGCAAACATAAACCTAGGCCCGGTGTTGGACTATAAGTTCCTGGCTGGCACTGTTCTTCTACGAAAGCTCCTGCCGTGCAGTAATGACCAACTGGGCAAACGTAGCCTCCGCCTGTTAGATTTGTTGGCTTGGGTGTGGTTGCACCTGGAAGAATATGATCATCATTAACAACGATAACAAAGATACATAAAAGATCCGAAAAACAGGTTACATTGTTTATGCGTTGCATCATTTCTATTTGTTCAAAGTAGAAAATTGCCAAATTATCAACGAGGTCTTAAGGCCAGTTTCCAGTCAGTGGAATTTTCCGAGCGGGCGGAAATTCTTTTGTTTACGACAGAAAATGTCGCTTTGCAATTGAATAGAAATTTAAGGTTGAATGACTTTTGATTGTTTAAAAGTCCGCCCGCTCGGAAAATTCCACCGACTGGAAATCAGCCTTTACGACAATAATCCTGAAGATAAAGGTGATGCTCATTTCGTACCCAAAGGAAACATTCACTTGCTTTAGCACTGATATAAATTTGATAGTTCAACATATAAACAGAAATTATAGCAAAACTGTACCAAGTGCGAGGAATCTTATTAAATAAAAATTACGATTTAGGCAAATGCTTTGCTTTTTCCATTGAGGTTCATAAGATGAAGTCCCAAAATACTTCCAACACTTTTCACTGACTTTGATAGGAATTCCAAGGATTTTTACCTCAAATATAAGGAATAAAACCAGACGAACTTAGATTCCAAGAACTTCAGGTAGGTAACATTAGATACAAGGCTCTCACAACATCATTAACATCTCATAGCAAAACCGCATCGATGAGCATTCCAGTTCACAAAACGATGGTCATTTTCAGACATAGATTCGTCATTTTACAACATAGAACCTTACCTAATACACAGATGAATCCAGCATCACATGTCTGTTCTGTAACCCCAGCTCCAGCATTAGGATCACACCATTTCCCAGGGCTACAAGGCGTACAGTCTGACAAATTCTGAGATCCCGTTCGATTAGCGAAGTATCCACGAGGGCATGGTTGTGGCTTGAATGTTCCAGATAAGCAGTAATGTCCAAGGGGACAGAGATTCTTTGGTGGATTTGGTCTACTTGCAGAGCCATTGCAGAAATAACCGGGTAGACAGAATCCTTCTGGATTGCTTAGGCCTTTTTGTTGACAAAAATACCTTGGGAGAAAAGAGATATTTGTGTAAATATACCAAAGTCAGTCTGCTGTTAGAGCTACAAAAAGCGAATTACCAATGCAAAACCCTTTCATCTTTTGTTTAAAGTTTTGTACGCAGATTTTTGATGAAGCACAGCATTGCTTCGCAACGTCAATACATAATGATAGTCTGGTCTAGCTGTAATAATTTATAATATCTTAGATTTGTCTCAACTTGAAATAATTTGGAATGTCTTACAATTTAATGAAAACGATATACTTTAGTTATGAAAGGAACTTTTTCTCAAAACTCTACGTGCATGTGATACTAAAAATGTGGTACTTCACCTTGTGGTATTTTTTAAGTTAACGTACCGTGTGACTCATTAAAAAAGCAAGATGAATTATTGCAGCAACAATGTTTGTTTTATTTTACCAAGACTTTTCTGTCTTAAAGAAATGCGAAGGGTTTGTGTTATGGTCTTGGGAAACTTTAATGCCATGCACAAAAAGTATAATTGTCTAGGAATTATTATTTTCTGGTTACTATATCTATGGGCCGCATTTCATTCTCTAAATGTTGCTGCTGAGCATAAATATCAGAGAGATTTGATAGAGGTTTTCAGCCATTTTGCAAGATTTTGGGTTTATCGTTTTTTCTCAGAAAATAGCTCATAATTTCGCAACAAAAGGTCTGGTTTTGACGAAGTAAGCTCTCGAATCTATTTTTTATCATGGCTATTTATTTAAAGGTAATGTGTCCATATATAAGGCCAGCGTATACCCAACCTGTCAACATCCATCAAATTCTAGGCAAATGATTGGTTGATATTATAACTGATCACATGAATAGAGAAAATTGCTGTAATGCGTGATTGAAAAGAAATTTTAGTTGATCACATGCCTTGCTCTGAGAGGCCTGCTTGTATGGACACATTACCTTTAAGCACTTACCAATTGGATAAATGAATGTAAATTTATGGCCTATAAGATTGTGGGTGTTTTCCTTCACCCAGTTTTGGGCACAAGCGTCATTTGACTTCAACTGTTTCTACGTCAAGAAAAACTATCAGAAGAAAGGAAGTAGGACAGAATTTGGCGCCAACCTACAACCGCACACCTCTATAGGGCTTTTGTAGGGTTTTTAGTTAGGATCAGTATAGGCACAGGTAATGGGAGTGCGGTTCTAGGATAGTGCCCAGAATTTAATAGCTTACCTCGGTGGACACGGATCACACTGAGCGGCAGTCGACAGACCTGTTCTATTTGACCATGCACCAGGTTGACATCCAAATTCCTTTGCATATCGAGTACCACTTGGGCAATATGAGCCTGGCAGGCACTCTCTTCCAGCTAATGTTGTCACGGGGGTCACTGTATTGTCGCAGTAATATCCAGGCAGACATGCTTTGCAGTCGGTCAAACCGATGTTATCTTGGTAAGTACCATTTTCACATCTCCTTGGCAGATCATACCCTATCTTACAATAATGGCCTTTGGGGCAAATGAAGTTGGGAGGATATTGTAGACTCTGGCCTGATGGGCAATAATACCCATTTCCACATTGACCGTCCGGTGTAGATAGTCCACTGTTGTTGCAATACATTCCTGCTGTACAATTTACGCATTGACTTATGTTATGAGCACGTAAGCTTGGCTGGAATGTTCCGGGTGGGCAAGCCTTCGGTACTGTACTTCCTTGTCCACAATAATACCCGGTTGGGCAGTTGATTTCTGTTCTTGATATCGAGCCATTCGGGCAGTAATAGCCAGGATCGCAGTATCCGGTTGGATTCGGAAGCTCCGGTCTATCACAGTACATTCCAGATAAACAAGGCTGCATTTGTGCGGAACCACGAGGGCAGTAGAACCGTGGGCTGCAACGCAAGAACTTTGGTTTATCAGCTTTTGACGGGCAGTACCAACCCGGGTCACAGCTATTCGTTGGCCGGGCATTACCAAGTCCTTGACAATACTTTCCTCCTTCACAGTCTAAGCAAGCACTATCATTCTGCATTATAAGCTTATCATTGAATGTCCCTGCGGGGCATTTGAATTGATATGCTTCTTTTGTTTCGTGCGGGCAGTAGTGACCTTTTGGGCATTCGTTGACTAAGTAGTTAGATGTTTCGTTCAAGCAGTAGTAACCAGCTGGACAGGTACGGCAAGCACTGAGTCCTTCTACGTCAGCATACGTTCCAGGTAGACAAGCTATGGGAATATGACAAGTTTAAAGTGAGTATTAAAATTACCTTAGCTTAGTACAGAGGAGCTGAGGTTTTATTTTAGTTTTCATTTTATTTTACTTCAGTATATCAAGGAGGGATACCTTTCAGCTAGCTGATTATCATGTGTTCTCCATTGAAAATACAATAAATGGAATCAAGTCTCAAGTATAGCACTGTTGCCTGCAATAAGAAGATTTGTAATGTATTTTGCAAGTAGTTTCTTTCTTACTTGGTTCCCTGTAAAACAAGCATAGGACTCGACTCTTTAAAAAGGTGGTTGTAAAATTCTATTCAATTTTTCTATAAAATAAATGGCTTGAAAGGAACTTGGGGTACTTTGCTGTAAATCTGCCATGGAAAATTTTTGATACCTTGATTATTTTCAAAATGGCGGCTTCCTGGTTAAACGAAGAAATTCTGCTCCGTTACGATCAGAATATCATGACCTAAAAGATTATGAACAGACTATGCCCTGAAAGACTATGGGATAAATACCAACTGAGATCTTTCCACTCGACCTACGATACGAGACACCGTAAAGATCTCCAGATCCCTAGATATAGGACAGAATTTGCAAAAAAAGGCTTTCATTACGCAGCTCTAAAGATATGGAATAATACACCTGCCGAGATTCGTGAGCTACCAACACTGGATCGTTTTAAAAAACAAATTAAAACGCATCTAAAGAGCTAGACTCTCAAACACAACTACCTGGTTAGCTTTTATAGGGCTGTAGGTTTATATTATTGAAATTTGAATCATTGTAAGGACTTGTTATATATTTTAATTTGCTGAAGCGTTAATTTGTGTATACAGAATATTAAATGAAACTGAAAATCTTTTAGTCTGCTTAGAAAGGTAATAATAAGGTATCAAATGGCATCCTCCGATTGAATACAAATAACAATAGACAATAGACCTTTCAGCTATTCTATAAAAGAGTCTGGATCGAACGTTAGTTTTATACGTTTTTTTGAAATTTGTCGAATTTTCGAATCTGCACAAAAGTAATAGAAGCTCCAACGCCGCTCAATCCAGCCTTTCGTATAAAAATATCGCTCGATCCTGACTCTTTTGTAGAATAGCTAAAAGGTCTGTTTAGCTATTCAAAATCAGTCAATTGAATTTGATTCGAAAGGTTTAAGTGATCGGTGCGAAGGCTTCTTTCCCTATTGTGTTCATTCGAAAAATTGTCAAATTCATACACTTGGCAGAAAATCATCACTGATTTCAGATTCTTTTGCAGAATCGCTAAAAGGCCTTTTGCCAAAAGTCCAGAAAGTGGAATTTAACAGGCAAATACACAATTTATGAATTATCTTTTAAAGATTTAGATGTCTGCCTCAACTGTCATTAAGAAGCCTAAAATACAGAACAACAATTCCTAACTTACCGTTATACGTAGGGCTTCCTTGTGGACAATAATTTCCTCTCGGGCACTTTCCTCCTACACTAAGATGACTGAAGGATGCGGGGCAGTGTGTAAGATTAGTAAGCTGCGGAGTAGCAGTATGAGAGCCTGAGACGCAGTAATAGCCAGGGTTGCATTGCGCAGTTGCGGCAGTCATGTTGATTGCTGGGCAGTACCGCCCTGGGCTACATGGTGTGCATTCTCTCTCCTCTTTCAGACCAAGATTGTTGCTGAATGTACCAAGCGGGCATGGTTTGTAGTCGTTACCAGTTCCAGCTGGGCAATAAAATCCTCTTGGACAAGGGAATATTCCGGATTCGTTTTGACCTAGGATTAGAAAATAATCAGGGACTTGCTGTTAATGTAAGTTAGTAGTAAACTGAAAGTAAAAAACTGGATGAAAGTTGGTTCAGATTTTTGTAAATTAAAATTTTCCAATGCTCAGAAAAATAGAACAAAAATCATAAAAATACTTCAGCCTGTCGGGTATCAACTAAACTTTGATTGATTCCAATACCTCAAGCATTCTCTGCATAACGAACTTTCAAACATGTGAAGTTCTTTTTGGTCCACCCGGTACAACAAAACTGTTTACTTACGAGTTGAACAACCTTTAGAAATCGTGTCTCAACAACTTACAGGTAGGGTAACGCAAGCCAGCCTTATTTCTAAGTTTAACCAGGGCTTTAACAGTTGGGAAATGCAAATAAATAAAAATTGTCATTGTAGTTGGCTGTAAAAAATTTGGACTTCTCTTTGGTGCATCATGTATAGTATCATAAAAGCTGTTTCCTACATGACCCAAGAGAAACAAGAATATTAAGCTTAGGCCGTTAACATAACGATTATATGTGAAATATAATATTTAACAAAGCTCAAGACCAATACTAACCCGCTACGACATTCGTTGAAATACAGTAAAACCCAGGAGGACACGTGACACATGAACCAGCCAATGGCCATCCAGTATAATTACCATTGGGGCAATACTTTGGTTCAGCACTTCCTGTTGGACAATGCATAGCTGAGGGACATGGAGACTGTTTATCACTGCTGCTCCCCGTGGGGCAGTAATAACCAGCAGTACACTCGCCAGTTGGCTTTGTCAGTTTTCTGGTGGCACAATAGAATCCCTTGGGACATTTAGGACATTCACCAGTAGCTTTAAGACCGGTCCTGTTTGAAGCGGTACCTGCAGGACACTCTGAAGGATATTCGGATTTCTGATTGCAGAAATGACCTTCCGGGCAAAGGATCTGTGTTGGAGATGATGAACCGACCGGGCAGTAGTATCCGGGTTGGCAATCGCCAGCAGGGTTTACTAGGCCGGTTATGTTGCAATGCATGCCACCAGTACAGTTGCTGCAATCTTGGACTCTCATTCCGAGAACTGATGGCCTAAATGTGCCGGTTGGACATTCGATTGGTTCGTCCGTGCCTGGAAAAGAACCGAAAATAAATAAATACATGTCTTCTAACCTGTTCACCCTGGAA
>REGM01000038.1:1504327-1595617 GCA_004194415.1 Aurelia aurita
GGGGGGGGGCGAAAATTAAAGGGAGCGAAACTTCTGCACACGAGGGGCGAAAATTAAAGGAAGCCAAAATTGAAGGCAGGCGTAATTTGAAAGGACTAAGGTATTGCTTTAGTGAGGTAGTTGCAGCGCACACAAAAAGTGTTGTCGCAAAGTCTGTTCAGTGGGGCACCGGTGGCAGAGAATGGTTCAGTGATACTTGTACAATTAATAAAATCTAATCTTACTTGCCAGTTAACTGTGTCTCATTTTTCTTGTGCCTTCTCCCCGTTATCCAACTGCCACATTGTTGCAGTTGTAGAAGAAAAATCAGCTGAGTTTAGAGAAAATTGAAAATAGATACTGCTCCTTAATCCTTATACCAAAATGATACTCCTGCCAATGGAATGTCCTCAGTGCAGTCTCGCTATGTTTGCCAGAGACATGGGACTCAGGTAGTAAGTAAAAAGCAAACATGGACACAAATTCGCAAAGCAAAACCAGAGGCCGCTGAATAGTGGATGCGCGGGCTATGATAACGATGGGCTGGTCACAGACGAGGGCGTCGAGTTTGTCGTTAGAATTCGTCAGGAATCCAATGTTTACCAAACTAAAATCATCAAAAGAGTCCCAGTTAGTATTTTCCATACCCACAGACGTTTGCGGGCCTAGCCAGCTGGGCTTTCCGCATGACATGATCACTATGAGAACGATGGGCCACGCCGTCAACTTTGAAAAACGACTTTGAAAAACAACTTTGAAAAACGACTTTGAAAAACAACTTTGAAAACAACTTTGAAAAACGACTTTGAAAAACGACTTTGAAAAACGAATAGAAAACTTTAGTGTTTGAAAATCGTGTTTGATGTAATTTTTCGTGTGCAGATTTTTTCTGTTGAATTTTCATTTTGTTTTGATATATTTTGTATGCCTTTTTCCTTCAAATGATTTAACTTCGTTTTTATCAGATTTTTTTATTTGTTTTACTTCTTGATATTTTTTGCACATTTATTTTTTTTATGTTTTTAGATTTTATTAGATTTTCTTTTATTTGTTTTACTTTTTGATATTTTTTACAATTTTATTTTTTATTTTTTAGATTTTGTTAAATTTTTTTATTTTATTTACTCCTTTATTTTTTTTTGCAAATTTTTTTCTCATTTCTTACATTTAAAGATTTGGGTTTCATTTTACCTGTTTTTTAAATGTTTTTTTTTACCGTTTTACATCTTATTACCAAGATGTTACTACAAAAACACTATGAGAACGATGGGCCACCATAGTGGTGGCTTGAGAACGAAAAAACGTATTTTGACTAACTAAATTTCTGTCTCTAATCTTAGAACCAGGTACACAAAAAACATGAGTCTGGTTGTAACGGAAGCAAAATTAGAATAATACCAGCCCAAAAATAATTTTCGGACTCATTAGGAATGTTAGATAAATAAGAATAAATCACTAGTTTAGAAGTAACAAATACCTTCAGGACAATATCTCCCTGGTGGACATTGATCACCATCAATCCCTGCTCTAGGTGTAGTCGAGTTCACTCCACGGCGGCAATAATATCCACTGCTACATAGTCTCCATGGGTTAGCAAGTCCGGTGCTGTCACAAACAAATCTCCCAATACAAGGTATACAATCAGCGGCACTCTCTCCTTTGGTCCTGTTTAGGAACGTTCCCAGCCCGCATGGATATTCAGTGGCGAATTTCGTGTCAGCTGGGCAGTAGAATCCTTGTGGGCATCCATACGACCCGAATAGAGATACTGGCCCGTGTGTGGCATTACAGAAGTGACCGGCCGGGCATGTCTTACAAGTCCATCTGCCCCATTCATTCTGGTATGTTCCGGACGCACAAGGTCGTTTCGTGTAGCTTTCAGTAGGGCAGTAGTAGCCGGGCGGGCACATGTTTTGTGTTTCATTATGTGCACCGGATACACAGTAGTAGCCTTGCTTGCATGGATTTGTAGGGACAGCGAGGCCAACTCCTCCGCAATACCAACCAGGGGTGCATGTTTGACAATCTGTAATATTCCTGAAAGTAAGTTGGAAAGAATATCATGAGAAAGGTGGAAAATTTCAAGGTTTTGTAAACAGAGTGAAAATATTGTTCGCCTTTTTCTTCGACAAGAGTTTATCTTGATGCGCGTTAAGGTTTCAAAATTCATGTTGCGTATATCATAAGCGTCGAATCTTTGCAACAATTTAAAATTAATCGTGTAAAATATTATTGCCCTTCTCTTTAAATGAATTGCTCGAAGGGAATTTAGGTAATTTGCCATAATCCCAGAAAGAGCATTTTTGAAATCATCACTATTTCCGAATTACAGCGCTTTTTATATTTCTGCTAGTTTTGAAGTTGTGACGTCATCGATTGTTTTTTATAAACCAATGTTAACACAATACTACATTACTACAATACACAATACTACCGTACATATTGCTAAATCATAAAAAATTAATGCCAAAGATCTTTGCTTACTACCATATTGTGGACCTTCAAAATTGAGGTTTTCTTGAACATTGTTTGATTTTCAAAAAACATAAAAACGCTGTAACTCTGAAAATAAGCATAGGGATCAAATCTTTAAAAAGGTGGGTGTAAAATTATTTTACATTTTGCTTTGAATTAAATGCCTTGAAAGGAACTTAGGGTATTTTCTTGTAAATCTGCCGTGGAAATTTTTTGATATCTTGATCATTTTCAAAATAGCGGCACTTATTATATTTGAGGCTGTGACGTCTCAAACTTCTAAATCCTAAACCATAAGAGCGACAGATTTCTGATTGCCACCATATTGTAGACCTTCATAAACTATGGTTTTCTTGAAGATTTTATCATTTTTCCTCTGTCAATTTAGGATTTAGGATGATTTTAATTTTTTCAAAATTTTCCATGAATTCTTTCAACAAAAATATAAACGCCGCCATTTTGAAAATAATCAAGATCTCGACAAATTTCCACGGCATATTTACAGCAATGTACCCTAAGTTCCTTTCAAACCATTCAATTCAAATAAAAATGAAATAGAATTTTACACCCACCTTTTTTAAAATTCGAAAGATTTGAGCCCCATGCTCTGAAAATAATGATGATTTCAAAAATGCTCCCTTTAGAATTATAGCAAATTGCCTGAAGTTTCCTTCAAGTAATTCATTTGAAAGAAAAGCGCAATAATATTCTAAACGATAAATTTCAAAGTTTTGCGAAGATTTGACACTAATGCTATGTTGAGTAGTAAATTGACTCAAATCACAAATGGCCATGACCTGTTTTAGCAAATACAAAATAAAGGAATAACCTCTTGTTACATCTTCTTCTTGTTTTTCTATATTGCTCCCTAGCATCCGAAGGTAGTTTTTAGGACACTGAGAAGCTAAGCTTATCGAGCAATGTCCTGGTCCTTCCTCTCGATGTGACCGCACCTCGCGATTCCTTTAGCCTGGAATTGCAGAGAGTTGGCGACTCTCCTCACTCTAAGCAGCAGGTTCGACAGGGCGGGGACTCGAACTACCAACCCTCAGGTTGGTAGTCAAGCGCGCTACCGTTAAGCCATCCCCGCTTGCTACATCTTGTCAGAGAAGAAAGTCGAGCCTCAACAAGACAATGAGGATCAACTCATTTGATTTGTTAAGATACAATTGTATTTAACTCGTAATCTCATATTACCAATTTTCATGCTACAGTATACCTGTAATCTCCCATTACCAGTAATCAATATAGGTAGTTTTTTCAAACATTTCTTTGGGCCACCCAATAAATGATCAATTCATCTACTTACACGTTTCCTGTTGAATTGAGGAACATTCCAATCGGGCAATCATTCGGTACAGCTGTCCCTAACGGGCAATATTTTCCCTTGGGGCAAATGTCCCCAGTTATTCCATCCCTTGGTGTGGCAGAGCTCGAATTCAGCGTACAATAAGAACCCGGTGCGCATTGATACGTCGGTACAGACAGTCTATCATGCGCACAGTACCTTCCGCGTGTGCATGGAATCTTTGCAGCTGACCCGTTCGGGCAGTAATACCCCGTTGGGCATGTAATCATTGTGGCGTCTTTCGCCCCACTTGGACAGTAGTATCCACCATGGCAATCAGCTGTAACGCTACCTTGACCGGAGCTATCGCAGTACTTTCCAGGAGAACATGGTAAACATGCTGTGATGTTCGTTTGTGTTGTAGCTGGGTTGAAAAAGCCTGGGCTGCATTTGTATTCGTAAGGATGAGTTGTGTTCAACGGGCAGTAATGGCCGACTGGGCATCGGTATGGGTTGTAGTGTGTCGTATTTTGATAGCAGTAGTATCCGGCCGGGCATGATTTGCAATAAGTTTTTCCGGATTCGTCTTGATAGCTACCAGGCGGACATCCAAGTGGGCTGACAGATCCGCGTGGACAATATTTGCCAGGTGGACAGACTCCACCAAATCCTAGGATATCAATAAGTGAAAAATCAATGAAGATATTTACTGGCATCAGTAGAAGGTTCACAAGGACAGAAGGTGAATGAAGAATGAAATCGTTAAAACAACATACAAAGTTAATTGTTGATAAAGTTAAAACAATGACAGATAATGACATGATAAAGTTAATTGTTGCAGTTGAAGCTCGATGCCTCGAACGTAGTTTCAGGTAGCTCTGCTTTCCGCTCTAAGAAGCAGCGAGTTGCAGTTTTGCAAGACCACCCTTTCAGAAAATAATCTCTTCATAATATAGTATGAAAAACACATGTCATGCTGTGTATAGACCACAGGAGGCCCAATCGCATATTAATGTTTAGATCTCTACTCGTGGACTCCACCTGCCGCTTGCCGTTATGAAACCATAGGCTATTCAGTTCAATACGACTAGTCTGTTGCTGTTGTTGTACTGCAATAATAACGCAACATTATTGCTTGTGTACTGTATTGTGTACACAGTACAGTAGTACAGTACAGTACAGTAACAGTAGTAATAAAAATAACGATAGTTATTTTTATTAATAATGATAGTTATTTTTATTACTACTGTACTGTACTACTGTACACAATACAGTACACAAGCAATAATGCTGCGTTATTGCAGCAGTACAGCAACAGCAACAGACTAGTTGTATTGAACTGAATAACTGAATAGCCTATGGTTTCATAGCGGCAAGCAGCAGGAAGAGTACATGAGTAGAGATCAGATCTAAATATCAATACGCGATTGGGCCTCCTGTGTATAGACTTGCAAAACCAATAAATGTGCATCGTTTTCTTTATGCTGTCTTCGAATCTTCCCTTCTTTATTGCAATTTCTTTGGTTTCAGAAAAGTGCATTTATCTCACAAGCTAAGAAAAGTGTTTTGATTCTCTTCTTCGCTCCACATTCTGCTTGAATTTCACTTACAAAATTGCTTATCAGAATTTTAATTCTCGTTGTTTTATTGTGAATCACAAAAGAATAAAGCAGAAGCTAAAAACCGGAACACAAACCTGTATGAACTGCATTGGTGCAATTATTAACAGCCACAGAGCCATTAGAATATATAGGATCAGGCCGATCTACACCAGATTCACAATAATACCCTCCATTACATAAATCAGTTGGCTTGAGCGCGTTCAGCTGCCCACAGTAATAACCTCCTTTGCAATCAAGGCATTGACCAACGACTGATAGACCTGTACTGTTACTGTATGTTCCTCTTGGGCATGGTTGCCAGNATAAATGTGCATCGTTTTCTTTATGCTGTCTTCGAATCTTCCCTTCTTTATTGCAATTTCTTTGGTTTCAGAAAAGTGCATTTATCTCACAAGCTAAGAAAAGTGTTTTGATTCTCTTCTTCGCTCCACATTCTGCTTGAATTTCACTTACAAAATTGCTTATCAGAATTTTAATTCTCGTTGTTTTATTGTGAATCACAAAAGAATAAAGCAGAAGCTAAAAACCGGAACACAAACCTGTATGAACTGCATTGGTGCAATTATTAACAGCCACAGAGCCATTAGAATATATAGGATCAGGCCGATCTACACCAGATTCACAATAATACCCTCCATTACATAAATCAGTTGGCTTGAGCGCGTTCAGCTGCCCACAGTAATAACCTCCTTTGCAATCAAGGCATTGACCAACGACTGATAGACCTGTACTGTTACTGTATGTTCCTCTTGGGCATGGTTGCCAGTCCAATCCTGTTCTTGGGGGACAGTAATATCCAGCCGGGCAACGGGCTATTCCAGGGTATGGTGTCGCTGTAAGGTTTATTGGTACGCAGTAGAATCCGGCTGGGCATGTAGTACATAGATGGTTTCGTGTCGTGTTTGTGTAATATCCTGGACTGCATTGCTTTGGAATTTTGCTCCCTGTAATAGAAATAGAGTTGATAAATAGAGAGAAACAGGAAGAAAATTTTGGCATCACAGAAATATAGGGGAATTTAATGTGCAATCTTTTTAATAAATACAAAATCGGTTATAAAACCACAATTCATTGTTTAGGAATTTACTTCGTGTAATAGAAGAGAAAGGCAGAGAAAAGCAGATGATGATTTAGGGACTACAAATATGCAATTTTTTAAAGAATTCCAAATCACAACCTTTTATTTCATTTGCATAAACAAATGCTACCTCTTTCAAAATTGCCATATCTTATTTCTACTTGTAGGGATGTTTTTGGCAGTTTTCTTTCTTTCTGACATTCGGAAAGTGTCCGTTTTTATCGTGTCCCACACCACATTGTTTTTGGAACAGGTCTTCCTTGAAAACATGGATGAGAGCCTTTTAGGACAATTTTCTTATTAATAACCCATTCTGGAAGAAATTTGGTATTTTGTTTATCATAAGTTTTAGGATGACCAAGATCCTTAGCCAGTTAAATTTTGGTACGGCAAACATTCTTTGACATTCCATTCGTCCCTAACTTTACGGTCCCATAATTTCAGCTTTTATTGTATCTTGTAAAAAAGAAATATACTATACATAAAAGAAAAAGACGTACCCGTAGGACAATGTAATCCAATGGGACAATCCACAGCATTTTCAACCTTTGAACCAGTTGGACAATAATATCCTTGACGGCAAGGGCCACTTGGGGCGGTCAAACCATTCTCCATACAATATGATCCAACAGTACAATTTGTACATTGATCTTCTTTCCATAACTGTGTATTATTACTGAATGTTCCTAGCGGGCAAAGTTTCGGCGTTGCGCTTCCTTGTGGGCAGTAACGGCCAGCCGGGCAAACGATTTCCTGGGCACTTTTAGATCCATTTGGGCAGTAAAATCCTTGTTGGCAAGGGCCAGAATCATTGTATCGGCCGGGCACATCACAAAACCGTCCACCAAAGCAAAGAGTACATTCGCTGTCCGTTGTTAATCGTTTAGATAAACCAAGCGTTCCGATTGGGCATTTCTTTGGTTCTGCGGTGCCGATAGGACAGTATTGGCCGAGAGGGCATTCGTTGGCATTAGAACCTTCCACTGGTGTTGATGTCATTGCACCTGAAGTAAATAGTAGCCATAAATTATATAACGATCTGACTACTGAGCAATTATTGATTACCAAATAAAGACAGGGTATTCACAACACCACCTTAAGCTTCTGTTCAAAACTGTTAACACAGTTTTTCTTTATATATGAGCTTTCTTAACTATACCGTAGTGTTTGTGCCAGCAATGTGAAAAGGTAAGTCGATAGTAAGTAACGCTGACAAGCTTCCGAAATCCCATTTCCCTAGTCATATTTGGCAGGCCATCCCAGTTACATTTTCGTAGATTTATAGTCGGTGATCAAATCTCATTCCCAGTCAATTGTTTTCGCCATTGGTATTCTCAGCCCCAGTTCATAACATCCCAGTTCCTGCACAAAAATCCCACGATGCTTTTCAACATATTTATAAATGACCTGTTCCTAATTCAGTTGGAGTCGGAAATTTGCAACTTTGCAGACGACAATACACTATACGCAACAAATAATACACTTGAAGAAGTGATAAATAACTTGGAAAATGACCTGAGTTTGATTTTACAGTGGTTTACGGAAAATGGGATGGTAGCGAACCCTGAAAAATTCCAACTGACGTTCCTAGGGCTGAAAAGTGATCAGCAAATGTGTCTGCGTATTGATGATCAGATTATCAATCAGTGTCAACAAGTCAAACTATTAGGAATAACAATTGATTCTAAGCTAAATTTTTGACAAGTATATTCAAGAACTGTGCGGTAAAGTAAACAGAAAAGTGAGTGCATTCTCACGACTTAGGAACTATCTTGATAATACACAAGCTAGACTCCTATGCAATACAACAGTGTTGGCCAATTTCAATTATTGCCCTTTAATTTGGATGTTCTCATCTAAAGCTGCGAATAAAGAGATCAATCGAACACATAAACGTGCACTCCGGGTGCTCCATAAGGATTACGATGTATCGTTTGATAGGTGTCTACTGAGAGAGGAAGATACAACAATTCATATCAAGAATCTTCAAAAACTAATGTTAGAGGTATTCAAAACTCTGAATTCGCTGAATCCATCATACCTTTGGAATTTCTTCAGCACTAAGCAAATTGAATACAATCTGAGGATAAATAATTTAGTAAAATTGCCTCAAATAAAAACTCACACTTTTGGCCTCAACTCTTTAACCTTTAGAGGCAGCATCCTTTGGAATGCTCTAAGTGACGACATCAAAAAAAGGAAAAATGTGGCAGCGTTCAAAAAGAAAATCAAAACATGGAAGGGGGCAAACTGCAGATGTAAATTATGTTGTTAATAGGACATTATATTATACTTTATATTATGTAATTGGTTTTAGTTTGTAGTTGGTTTGAATTAGTTATTATGTACCGGGTGTCCCAGAAAAAACGCAACAGATTAGATCGGGGCGAGCGACAAGAGTTTAGGTCGAATCAATTCCTAATAATTTTTGAATTAATCCTCGATAGTTAACTTGAAGATAAATACCTTGTTTGTTGATATTGGTGCATTGAGAGTTGCAACATTAATCTTGAAATTCAAATTTGCCTCCACCTCCAAACCAGAGCTTTTAGGTTTTGGCCTATACTTCAAACGCGCTGTTTAGGGGAATCTCCTCGATCATAGACATAGCATAGTAGTTGTGAACAAGGACACATGCCATGCTTTGGCACACATTTGAATAGAAATTTGAAAGCTGAGAATTGACAAACATGTCAATGCATACAGTCACCAAGGAATAGCTTTCTTCAATCAAAATGCACCTACAAAAATGCTAATCCAAGAATGAGTGCGTGATCTTTTTTAAACATCTCATCCGTGGACATTAGTTCCCTTGGGTGTATACGATTGCTTGTTTCGTAATAATTCCAAGATAGATGATGCAAAATGCATTTCATTCAAGCAATGAAGATCGCACGAAATAATCTATTTTCACACCCAAGGGAACCATTCCGCTGATGGCTTTCTTTTATTAGACAGAAGTAATTTTAACTTTTTGTAGAATGAAGAAAGATGTCTCTTCGGGACTAAATCAGTGAATCTCTTCTGGTTGTCAATTTAAGTTTTGGATTTCTATTCAAATACGTTCCCAAGCACGAGTCTTCTTGTTCCTATTTCGCTATGATTCAGGAGATTCCCGAAACAGCGCGTTTGCAGTATAAGCCAAAACCTAAAAGCTCTGGTTTGGAGGTGGAGGCAAATTTGGACTTTTAAGATTAATACTTCAGCTCTCAATGCACCAATATCAACAAACAAGGTATTTATCTTCAAGTTAACTATCGAGGATTACTTCCAAAATTATCAGGGATTTATTCGACCTAAATTCTTGTCGCTAGTCCCGATCTAATCTGTTGCGTTTTTTTTGGGACACCCGGTATATATATATGCTTATAACTATTTGTAAATAACCAACTTTAAAGAATGTTAAATGAAAATGAAATGAAAATTCATATAGTGTCGTTTAGACAAATCCCATATCCCATTTTGCCCCTTTAAGACCATCTTATCAGGGTAATTTTTACAGACACATAAACAAAGCTTTCATCAGAAGTTCTTTAAGCCACAATGATAGACGATTTAGCTATTAGGTGTAAACAATCCATTCCACATTTATACCAAAAGGCCGCTCAATTGTTTTTAAATGGCTACTATCTCACCAACTTACCAGATTTGCAGTAAAATCCTGCATCGCATTGAGTATTCGGATAGACAAGTCCTTTCTGTCCACAATAATATCCTCCAATACAAGGTGAGCATTCGGTTGGATTTGATATCCCGGTTACATTATTAAAAGTGCCAATATCACAAGGATATTCCGTGCTGAACTTTGTTCCGTCCGGGCAGTAATACCCGGATGGGCATATGTAATGTGTATAGTTGACAACCGGTCCAAACGTTGCATTGCAGTAGTATTGTTTCGGGCAAGTTTTGCATGTGGGTTGTGTGAACTGGTTTTGATATCTTCCAGACTGGCATGGCTCCGGATGCCCTTTGCCGCCAACGCAGAAATACCCTTGTGGGCATTGCATAGCTTTGCTTGAGATCTGTCCAGCAGGGCAATAATAACCCGGGTCACAATCGCCTGTCGGTGTAGGCAGACCACTACCATTGCAAAATTTCCCTGGCGTGCATATCTTACAAAATGTCTTGTTTTTGGCAAGTTTGCTATCCAGGAAATAACCTGGGTCACACGGTATTGCTGAAACTGTGCCACTAGGGCAGTAATAACCTCTTGGGCACTCATCCCCTTCTGGTATACTGATCGGGTTTGGAACTTGAGATCTGAGGTTGCAGTAGTATCCAGCAGAACAGTTTCCTGTAGGGCTCGGTAATTCGTTGCTTGCACAGTATTTACCGCGGTCACAGGGTAGCGGCTGGGCTGAGCCCATTGGGCAGTATGTCCCATTGAGGCAGCGACCACCGTGCGTAAGCGTCTTGTTCGTCGTTGCATTTCCATTACAGTACCATCCTTCACTACAGTATCCTGTAGGCCATGACAAGCCATGTGTTTCACAGAATTGTCCTTGCGGGCATGGCCTACATGATGAGCTATCCTTTTGTCCGGTGTGATTATTAAACGTTCCGGGTGTGCATGGATACTGATTTGGATGCGTGGTGTTACTTGGGCAGTAGTGGCCAGTTGGGCAGATATTGCCAATGAAGGATACAGTTGTTTCTAGGCAGTAATAACCAGCTGGGCAGGTAAGACATTGGTTTTGTCCCGTTTTGTTGTTGTAAGTGCCTGCTTTGCATGGTGTCGGTGTTACTGCCCCTTCCGGACAGTAGTGACCGCTTGGACATATGTTGCCAATACCTTTAAAAGTTTGGCCAAGTAGAGATCCGAATGGGCATGTATCATTTGTGAGGTTATAGCTACCGATGTATGGCTTTGATAGCGAGGCTCCTGAAGAGGAAATGAAATGTATTTCAACAATATTGCTAAACTTTAGTGTTTTATTCCAGCAAAATAAATGCTCTAAGATGTTGGCCCAGTTACTTCAAGAGTGTTACTACTCTAAGAAGTAAAATTCAATTCAATTCACTTCAAACTTTTTCATAGAATACAGGGCTAAATGCTATTACAGGTGTATATAAAAAGATCTGTATCCTATACGACCAAAGTAAAGAATAGCTTATCTAGATTTGGCCGTTAAATTAAAATGTTGTAAAAAAGAAAAAGAAATATGAGTATATATCAAACATTACAGCATTGTCGAAATAGAGGTACATAGATGAAGAATCAATTGTTCATACAATGATAATTCTGATGTAAGGCTTTTATGATTGTTGGTATTTCGCTACTTTAAACGCTTTATAGCTTGTAGTAAACTGTTCTATTTTAAAACAGATTTAGGTAGCCTGTTTTGGAGAACTACTTGGCACAGATAGAATAGAAAAATTGATTGAGAAAGCTAAAAGGCCTTCAAACAAGCGCAGAAACATGTGTGAAACTATTTCAACACAACCACAGCATGAATACGCGTTGGCCTATACAGTTCATTGAAATAGCCGCAAATTTTAAAGGTTCTACTCTTACGAAACTGGCGACAAAGGTGGATAGGCAGTAGCTTCTAACTTACTCCTTTTATCCCCTATAGGTCTAAGCTGCACAATGATCAATAACAAGACATCGTAAAGTATTCCGAGATTTCGATTCAAATTCGAAGTTTGAGGCTGCCCTTCACCCTTTGATTAACCGTTTTGCTCATATTTGCCCTGAAAAATTCAATTTGCATTGGATTTTATCGTTAAATGGTAGTAAGTACACAATGCGAGAGACACAAAGGCCTAGAAGTAGAACAGCGTCTCTGCAAGATGTGCCAGCTGAACCTAGTCGAAGATGAATTTCATTTTTTGACAATATGCCCAGCATATGATAATTTAAGAGCTGGCCTGCTTTTAGCCGCGAACGCCGAGCTCTTAGTCCCGTACAAGCAGTTTTATAAGATTATGAGTAGCGAAAACATTGCAGTTATTAGCCGTTTTGGCTGAGTTTATTATTGTTGCCAACAAACTGAGAGACTCACTGCCGCTTGCGACCTAGGCTTAGCCTGGATGTTCCAAGACACTTAAACACATTCGTTCTGTTGTTGTTATTTTAGATTTCACTGTAAAATATACTTGGTTCATTTTAGTTCATTTCATTTTAGTTCATTATTTTAGTTTCAGTGTTATTGTTTTAGTTTTAATCTATGTTAGTAAGTATATAGCTGCCATGCCTGTATTAGGTAGAGCATTTGCTAATGATGATGAAGATGAATAGACTTAGCCCTTTTCTAAACCGCCTCATCTTAAAAGATTCTTGAAAATAATAAATGGGATGAAAAACGACAGTAAGGTAGTATAATTTCTACAACACCGTCGGGCAAAGATAAAAATCGAAGGGCCTGATTACATGAGACTTTTCAACCCCAGGGTTGAGATTTCTCCATGTAATTGAAAATTGAAATCAATAAAGGAAGTGGAGAGGTGGGATGGAATTTTAACTCAGTCAGCCGAAGTGAAAACTCTCATGCAATCAGACCCTAAAACGAGATCAAGGAAACCTACCAATTGTGCAGTAATATCCTGCACTGCAAGGTCCATTTGGCTTTGTTAACAAAATACCATCACAGTATTGTCCAGGATCACAATCTTTGCATTGACTCACTTTGTACAATCGCGTCTCATTGCTATATGTCCCAGATGGGCATTTCCTCCAATCTGATCCTGTCCCAGCGGGGCAATAATATCCTCTTGGGCAATCATGATATCCAACTGCTGTCATATTTCCTCCAGTGAAGTTTAACGGCAAGCAGTAGAAGCTATCGGGGCATATAAGGCATGAGGATGCACCTGTGAAATTGGTATAGTATCCATTGTTGCATGGTTGAGGGTATGGGCTGCCTGTAGGACAGTGGAATCCTTTTGGGCACGTGATAGGTGTAGGTATCTTAGAGCCTGATGGGCAGTATGACCCGTTCATGCATGGGTTGGTGACTTGTGAGAGACCTGATGTTTCGCAGTAGTAACCTGAGGAGGATAAGTATAATTGCATTCAACTTATGAGAATACTACAATTTTTCTAAAATATTCTCACATGAAATTTACGTCGCAAGATTGACGTAGGTTCTCTGTCCTTCAATATCCAATGAATAAATAAACACATCATGTAAAATCAGTGGCAAACACTTTGCTAAATATTGGGGGGGGGCGAAGCTATTGTTTCAGTTGAAATCCATTGTTTATCACCATCTTTTTTATATTCAATATAATATTTCATAAAATCGAATTACGTAATACACCACGTACGAACTACTTTACAACACTACAAGGACGATACCCCGGGCAGCAAAAGATCACGAGTACCCCCAATTTATCACCATTGTTTTCAAACAAAAGCTCATTGTTTTGCCCAACATTGGGGGCGACCGCACCCCCGTCGCACCCCCTAGTGTCCACCACTGCGTACACTTTAATACCTGAAAAAAGCTCTTTACACTGATGAGCTCACTGTTTAAATACCATATAGACATTTCACTGCACAATTTTTGCGATAATTTTTTTGCGTAAGATGAATTTTGCGACAAATCTTATTTTCGGTGCTGTGAAAAAAACAACTAAACATTTCCGACATGCAATTAAAAACCTCCTAAATATCAATTATCGACCGAACTTCAGCACTTTTAGCCGCAAATCTTCTTCAGAATTTGACTTACCTATTCTCTGTTACTTTTGGGAGAATCATTGCAAATATTTCTAACTGATAACTATCTCATTTCAGGGTCAAATAACCAACATTTTGTATCTAAAAGTATTGACAACAAAATCTCTCACAAATTTACCTGAAACCTCAGAAAACGCGCGATTTGGTTCCATCAACAGGAATTTTTCTGCAGTGTCATTTTTAGGACACTACTTTACATTATCTTGATCAACTTACCTTGTGTGCATATTTGACATTGAGACTGTAACCATCTTGTTGAGTTCGGTTGGAATGTTCCGGGTTCACAAAGCGTCGGCTGTCGGGATCCAGCAAGACAATAAGTGCCAGGGCCGCATGGTATCTGCCGAGCACTTGCAGATCTCTCAGGGCAATAATATCCGATTTCACATGGACCACTTGTTCTGTTTAGGCCAGCAGATCCACAGTAGTCACCAGCAGTACAGTTATTACATTCTGAAGATGCTATCAAGCCTATAAGAGAATAAAACTGAATATGAGCCCATGAATCGTGCATTAATACACATGAATTGTCGATCGATGGATTACTCTTCACAGTCGAGGTTCAGTAGCCTACAGTTTAACCATTTGTGGAACCAATACGTTATTATGTCTCGTTCAGTTCATACCCTGACCATCCCCCTGGGACACCCCGGGTATTTGCTCAAAAATATTCCCAGCCCCCAGGGTTTTGACTGCAAATTTTTTCTTCCCAGTCCAGGGGCATTTGACAACACAGGAGCTTTCGCATTATACAGTTATTGGGAATATGGCATGTTCTCAGTGCCCGGCCTCCGGGCATTCGCCAAAAAATTTGTCACGCCCCAGGGCATTTGTGCAAGAAATTTGTGTTCACCCCCGGGTCGCCCGGGAGGGGGTGGTTAGGGTAGGAATTGAACGAGACATTATGCCTAACTTGGCAAGAAAAGAAATTGCTTTCAGTTGCCCCTATCATATTTCCCTCAACCAAAGATCGAGGTTTGTCTTATCGAAATAAGGCTAGCACAATGCCTTTAACAAAGACATACAGTGTCGTTTGAGAGCTTTCTACATTTCTGAACACTGGCTGTACAGGAACTATGTTCTCGATATTTGAGCTTTGGCTCCAAAAAAGCGTTCATTGTGTCAAATTATGGCCTACAAGGCTATCTTCAAGTTCTGGATGTTTCTATAGTCATATAAGTTCAAAATCTTTCAACTGTTTCCAGAAACATTTAACTTTGCAGTTGATTGGCTACATCTGCGACTATAGATAAAGTAGATCTGGCTAACATGATTTCTAACGTTAACTTAACCCTCTTCTTAATCAATCAAGTAAACTCGAAATTTGTGAAGATCCAGCTTCCACATACATAGCAGGCTTGCTTTTAGTCTATTGTTGCGTTGCGATGGTGTAATTTGTTGATGGAATGCTTGAAAGCCGGTAAAACGTACGTTGGGGGAGCTTTGGAGGAGCTTTGGAGGTAAGTTGGAGGGAAGTTGTTCCCGAGGACAGGGATTTGCAAATGTGGGAGTTACTTTCTTGCAGCATCCTGTTCCTGTATAATAAAGTACAAAGAACAAGCAAATCACCACTAACAATTAAGGGCCTCCTAAATCACAAGATAACATCTCACCTGTTTGGTTGCTGAATGTTCCTGGTGGGCATTTCTCTGGCTCTCCAGTCCCAGCTGGACAGTAGTGGCCTTGTGGACAGATATTTGCATCGTTTCCTTGGTTCGGTGTTCCTGATGTCGCATTTCTTCGACAGAAGTATTGTGCATCGCAAATTTTGGTTGCATTTGGCAGGCCTACAATGAACAAAAAGATCATGCTTTATCGCCATAGTTAATGCATTAAGTATTTATAAGCTAACACTTGTTTGTTATCATTTTGCAACAAACAGCAACCTACAGCAACAGTGAAATGTGACAAATAACTACTGTAATCCAATACTATAATTTTATACAAGATGGACCTTCTTCAGTCTGTTTTTTGTTCGTCCCATTTTATTTACCCATCGTAAGAATGTTCTCCTCTCATTGATTTCAGGAAAATTGCATTCAAAAGTTTGATGGCGGCTATCAGTCACTTTTGGGAAATTTGAGAAGGAACAGTTTTGCAATTTCGATTTCGATGTCGACATGTTCCATTTCCACAGGTCGTGAGCTCTTGAATCTATTTCAAGATCTTGGCTGTGACAAACATTTAACCAATCTGATTTTTCGACAAGAACAATGACATTACATCTCTAAATCGGAGATGGATCTTCTATCATTCGGTACTTAAATCATTAAAGGGTCTGTTTCAACCAGCATGCTTTGCGCGTTCCTTTTCTTTGTTGGCCTTTGTTGTCACCATTTTCATGATGAAAATGGCGACAACAAAGAGATGACATATGCAAAGCATGCTGGTTGAAACAGACCCTTTAAATCATAAATTTGGCATCAGGCATCATTTAGATTTTATTTAATATGCTTTAGGAACGATAATAACTGTTTTATCACCAACAAAAGTTAATCTCACCTTCCATTTAAAAAATGTATCCTTACCTGTTGATGGACAATATTTGCCAGGTTTACAACTGATACAATCATGAATACTAATCCTCTTTGTTTGATCATTGTACTTTCCTTGCGGGCACGGATTCTCATTTGCAGTTCTCGTTCCATTCGGACAGTAATGACCCATCGGACACGGGTAGCTATGATAGTCAGTCATGTTCTCATACGGACAGTAGTAACCTTCCATGCATGGATAGCAGGCAGATAACTGTTCAATGGGTGCGTATGTTCCAGGTGCACATGAGATCGGAATGCTGGTTCCTACCGGACAGTAATGCCCGACCGGACATTTCCCACCTTTTCCTGTCTCTATTCCATCGTAATAATAAGGGCATGTAGCGTTGAATGTTGTGTTTGTACTTGTTATATTAACACCGATGGGATTTGCTCTGTCAACGCCATACAGACACCAATGTCCTGCAGCGCAGCGTCCTGTGTAATTAGTAGCATGTTCATTTGCGCAAAATTTACCCGCGGGACACGGCTGGCAATCTTGTAGCTTTAGATATTGTTCCTGCGTGCCAATCGTTCCACGAGGACATGCACGTAGATCATGACCAGTACCCGCGGGGCAATAGTAGCCTTTAGTGCAAGGAATGGGTACACCTGACTTTAAGCAGTAGAATCCCGCAGGGCATGGTTGACATTGGAATGCACCTGTGTAGTTAGCCATCATGTTGCTTGGGCACGGCAATGGAGCTGCTGTTCCGCCTGGGCAGTAATGTCCGACCGGGCAGATGTGTGCAGGTGGTTCTCGCAAGGAACTTCCAGGAGGACAGTAATACCTATGGAAGGAAAGAGACATTATAAGGGGCTATCAGTTTGATAAAATAGTTCTCGAAGGATCTGACTAAATGTTTGCTTAACGTGGTTTTAGTTGCATTTTATCGCTGTGGGTTGACAGTTGAAAACTGGTCTAGGCAGTGATTCGATTGATGAATGCACACAATAGGGCCATCACTTTCACTGTTTCATTGTGAGCCTGGCTGAACAAGGTTTACCGCAGGGATACAAGGGACTCAGGTAATCAGTCTAGGTAACAGTACGGTTGACAACTACAGTCTCTACTAGACTTTATATAATTTATAATAATTTATAATAATTTATCATACATACCCTTGTGCACAATCACCAGTTGGTGTACCAAGACCAGGACTTCCACAGTACTGTCCACCAGAGCATGCCCAACAATCTGTTGAATTTCGTCCATGTGTCGTATTCCTGTATGTTCCACTAGGGCAGTTCATTGGAACACTGCTACCTAACTCGCAATATTGACCAGTAGGGCAAGCCATCCAATCGGCTCGTGATGCTCCAGTGGGGCAATAGTACCCAGCCCAGCATGGGCCACTTGGTTTTGTCAGATTCATCTCTCCACAATATTGTCCTGCCGTACAATTATAGCATTGGCTTTCAGACTGCAATTTAGCCTTGTCACTGTATGTCCCTCTAGGGCAAGGATTCGGCACATCAGTTCCCAAGGGGCAGTAGAATCCTTGTGGGCATGGCCCTCCGTTTGTGAAATTGAATGAGCCAGAAGAACATTCACAAGTTGGACACGTGCAATTGGTCATATTCTTGTAGAGGTTGACACCGATTGGTGTTATCATTTCTGGTGTTGATACAAATGCACCACTTCGACAGTAATATCCTAAACAATAAAAATATTGAATATATTGAATCGGTGTTTGGCAAGAGAAACTCAAGAAGCACATCAGTAAAAATCTACATATCTAAAAATACTACCATTTCCGTTCTAGATACAAATTTCATAGAAAGAACGATTTTCCCTATTTTCCAAGACATCCTTCATTTTCTACCACAATCATCTTCGGTTACAGAATATCCAAATCAAAATGGATTAATACGCGTATGTTAGTGCAAGGCTGTAAAACAAAGAAAATTCACTATGCCCAAAGATATTAAGCTGACAAGCGTGGTAGAATAGCGTGCGTGCAGACTTTGTTGGTCGTTTTCCTTTCTTTCCCCTCCTCCCCAGTGACCACCAAAGTCTGCACGCAGGCTATGGTAGGATCGTTGCCGTCTATATTTTCGCACATTTCTTCAGTGATAGTGGCTGACGATTTCCTTATTCACATGCTGTGTCAATGCATTATCTTGACATTTTTGGGTATATCCGAAATGAAACCTATAATCTTGCATGTGAAATTGCTATTTACAAATTACCCCTATAATTTTCCTATATAGGAATGTAGATTGCCAGGACGTCTTCGCAGCTTCTTAAACTAAAAATACTAGTAAAAATACTAGCCTATCCCCAGAAAAAATGGAAATTTCAAACACCATAATTCCAAAAGTTGGAATGGCGAGGAGAGTTTTCTACAGACATGAATTTTCTTTTTCTATTACGTAGAATTTCGTCCCCCCTTTCCCTTCAAATTTAACGAACATAAAGAATATAAGAGAAGTGCGTGAGGTACTTCATAAAAACCATGATGCGCACAGCCTGCTTCAGTTTAACCCCCCCCCCCGTCCAACTCCAAAATATATAAAGCATAATCTACGTACCTGGACTACATAATTTGCTGTACCAGGTCTGTCCTTCCAAATCACAATAATACTTTCCAGGGCAGGGGGTACATTGGGTGGCGTTGTGTATCCCTTTTTTTTTGTTGAACGTTCCACGAGGGCATTTNAATATTTGGAAAATTTGCTCGTGATTTTAGGCCTGTTTTGAAGGTTTCTTGAAAAGGCTTTCTCCAGAAAATCGTTCACAATTTCAAAACGGAGAGGCCGATTTCAGTCAGGTACATTTTAAATCATATTTGAACATGTCAACCATTACATAATGTATTTTTCAATATTATCGTTTTGATATCCAGGAAGCAGTGGCCTTTCAAACGGGGATTGTTTTTTCTGACTCACCCGGTACCACAATCATCTTCGGTTACAGAATATCCAAATAAAAATGGATTAATATGTTAGTGCAAGGCTGCAAAACAAAGAAAATTCACAATGCCCAAAGATATTAAGCTGACAAGCGTGGTAGAATAGCTTGCGTGCAGACTTTGTGGTCATTTTCCTTTCTTTCCCCTCCTCTCCAGTGACCAACAAAGTCTGCACGCAGGCTATGGTAGAATCGTTGCCTTCTATATTTTGCACATTTCTTCAGTGATAGTGGCTGACGATTTCCTCATTCACTTGCTGTGTCAATGCATTATCTTGACATTTTTGGGTAAATCCGAAATGAAACCTATAATCTTGCATGTGAAATTACAATTTACAAATTACCCCTATAATTTTCCTATATAGGAATGTAGATTGCCAGTACGTCTTCGCAGCTTCTTAAACTGTAATATCATCTTATATTCTTGTAATTTAGTTATTTGTCTGTTAAGTTATTTTAATAAATTGTATGTTGTGGAATTTAAAATATGAAACTGAACTGAACTGAACTAAAACTAAAAATACTAGTAAAAATACTAGCCTATCCCCAGAAAAAATGGAAATTTCAAACACCATAATTCCAAAAGTTGGAATGGCGAGGAGAGTTTTCTACACACATGAATTTTCTTTTTCTATTACGTAGAATTTCGTCCTCCCTTTCCCTTCAAATTTAACGAACATAAAGAATATAAGAGAAGTGCGTGAGGTACTTCATAAAAACCACGATGCGCACAGCCTGCTTCAGTTTCACCCCNATTTGCTGTACCAGGTCTGTCCTTCCAAATCACAATAATACTTCCCAGGGCAGGGGGTACATTGGGTGGCGTTGTGTATCCCTGTTTTATTGTTGAACGTTCCACGAGGGCATTTGAACTCATTGGCATACTTAGTTCCAGCTGGACAGTAGTGACCCCCTGGACACATTGATGAGTTGTAAGATACTAATGGAGATGTTGATGCATCACAGTAGTAGCCAGGAGGGCAAACCTACAAAATAAAACACACAAACTAAGCAAGTGGCAGTACAAAATTTGATAAAACTCGTTTGTATTTCTTTTCCAGTTTAGAATTAGCCTCCAACAAAATCTTTTATACAATCCATCTGAATCACTCCAAACACATTGGATTAACACTGAACGCTAAAAAGAACTTAAAGAATTATCGAATACTGAGATTTGAATGTTAATAAGCAGGCGTCTAACATACTCTGCGGCAATTTTTCATAAAATGACTCAAACGAGTGGATGTTGCTTACCTTACAATTTGACTGCTGAACCTCATTTTGATATTTTCCGGACGGACACGGTTTTGGAATTGTTGATCCGGCTTCACAGTAATATGCTTTCCAACAATCATATGATGGTGGATCCGGACGACTTTGTCCATAAGGGCAGTAAAATCCAGCACTACATTTGGCGGTCGGGGCTGAATTTCCCCATCCCATGCAATAATACCCTTCTGTACAACTCAAGCAATTTGTTAGATTTGCGTTTTGTGTCTGATTCGTGTACGTTCCCGGTGGGCAAAGCGTGTAATTCTGACTTCCAGTCGGGCAATAGGCTCCTGCCGGACATTCATTTCCAGTTGGCTTCGAAGATTTGGCACCAGCAACACAGTAATAACCCGCAGAGCAGTTTCCTTCCGGTAAGCTTAATGCTTCCTGTGCGCAGAACTGTCCAGGTTTACAAATAATTGGCTGAGGACTACCAGTAGGGCAGTAGTAACCAATAGGGCACTTGCCACCACCTTGACTGAGGGAGCCTGGCCTGGCAGCGATTGACGAATTTGAACAGTAGTATCCAGGATCGCATTTCGCAGTGACTGCACTTAGTCCTGAAATGGAAATTAAAAAATCGTTAGTAATGGGACAATTGTCTAAAAGTTTCGTCTAACACCAAGTTTAAATTTGAATTCAATTTTTCTCACTCTCTCTGCTTTTTCTCTGGATTTTGCTTTTCGCCAGTTTAATTTTAATTGAATCGTCACAAACTCATCTCTCGTTTCTCATTCTACATCTTTAAGCATGGTAGACTGTTTTTCAAGGGGCTGTGCAAAACAAATAAACTCAAACTTAAACTTTGGATTCTAAAACGAAATACAGAAAATAACGCTGAAAACATCAACAAATTGTAGTTCTTAGTTTCTTTCTCTGCCAAATTTTACTCAAGATTGTTGCTCCAAGAAACGCCAAAGCAATTTGCCCGATACTTATGTTTATAAAATGAACAAGCAACTCAATCTCAGTATTACGTAATATAGTTTTTACTAGTATAGTTGTTAGTTAATGTATTCGAAAAGTACATTGGCGGTAGTCCAGTTATTGACTAGAAAGCAACAGTCTCGGTCACAGTTTTGATAATTTCCTTGACTAACGGCGAATATAAGCATAGGTTCCAAATCTTTAAATTGGCGTAAAATGGTCGGTGTAAAACTCAGTGATCTATTTCTTTGAATCGAATGGCTTGAAAGAAACTTACTTTGCTATAACTCTACTGTTGGAATTTTCAGAAATCTTGAATATTTTCGAAATTACAGCGTATTTCATATTTCAACTCATTTGAGGATGTGACGTCATCAAATTTCTAAATCGCAAACCAGAAAATTATTCGATGTTTCGTCAAAAAGTTTAGAAATTACGATGGTTTTAAGCTTTTTTCAAAACTTTTCTTGAATTCTTAACAAAGAAGAAAAGCACTCTAATTCTGAAAATATTGAAGATTTCAGAAAAATCCAACGGTAGAATTATTACAAAGTAGTTAAAGTTTCTTTCAAGCCATTCCATTCAAAGAAATAGGTCACAGAATTTTACACCGACCTTTTTAAAGATTTGGAACCTATGCTGCGAATATATGCCTTGCATGAAGGCCGCAGCTCAATGTTCTACTGTCGAAACAGGAACAATATTTAGTGTGAAAAATATATTATATATTATACATATTTATAACTATATGACAAAAAAACTTAAACGTTTGCATCGAAGAGGTTGATTTCTCAGTAACATCATGTAGTAAATCATTTACCTTGAAGTTCACAGAAATATCCCGGCGTGCACTCTTGACAATGGCTTTTCAGATATCGCCGTGTAAGGTGGTTGAATGAGCCTGCCGGACATGGATTAGTATCTGCAACCTTGGCTCCTATTTCACACCAATAACCAGACGGGCAGTCAATCGGATAAGTCGAATTATCTGGACAATAGAATCCTTGCGGGCACTCTTTACAAGTTGCTTGGCCAGAGTAGTTGTTATACGTGCCAGCAGAGCAAGGGATCGGCGAGGGTGTACCAGCTGGGCACCTCGTTCCAGGTGGGCAAATGCCACCGTATGTAATATTCACAGGTGCCATATCAGGTGAGCCTCTGTTGCAATAGTAACCCGGAGAACATGGGCCACTTACTACTGTTTGGTTGCCTGCTGCACAATATGAGCCTGCTGGGCATGGGTCGCATTCGCTGACTGCTTTCAGCTGTTTCTTGTTACCGGGCGCGTACGTCCCAGGCGGGCATGGTTCTGGGCTCACCGAGCCTTGTACACAGTAATATCCCCCAGGGGGGCAAATTCCGAATTTCTTTGGGGTGCTGGTGTCATCAGCTGGTTGTATTATGGTTGAACTTTCTCTGCAGAAGTACCCGGCATCGCATTGACCAGTTACATCACTTCTTGTGATACCATCACAGTAATTACCTAGAAAAAGATCAAAAGCATTCACGAATACGCTAATGATAGATCATACTATGGCACTATTTAGCGTTTAGTGTCTGTTCGTAAATACGTGTGTACTTACCAATTACAGAAAAATACTACAAGGCCCAAACAAACATAAAACACATGCCTTTAAATGCTAAAAATAACCGAAAGGAACAGGATTTTAGAAATATTGGCTGGATTCCATAAGTAAGAAATTGAGACATTATTGAAAGTTCATCATATCAAAGCTTTTTACAGAGAAAGAACTTGAAATTTTCTTCGCAAAAACGAAAGTTTATTAAACCCAGGGTTCCTTAAACCGAGAGAAATTTGAAGAATTCTTTAAGAAGCCTACAAGACATTTTAGTTCGATATGCAGGAAATTCGATGTATCGGGATTCAACAATACTATATATTTGGGCTAATCGTTGAAGTAGGCCTTAATTGGCTAGATACAAAGCTACTTCATTCAACAATCTACTATGAATAAATTTATCATTATCATTCTTATTACCTCCAGTGCATTTGCTGCATTCACTTATTTGTGTCAAACTACGTGCCGCACCGAATGTTCCAGCTGGGCAAGGTTGCCGTAGGCCATTATATGTAGCGTCGTTGCCAATATGACAGAAGTAGCCTTGAGTGCAATTTGATGGGTCTACTGTTGCTGCGGGGCATTCGAATCCTGCGGGGCATATCTTGCATGCTGGCATTCCAAGTTCGTTCGCATATGTACCTGGAGGATAAACAAATCGGAAATTAAGGACATTGGTCAAACTTTTCTATCAGTTCAACTATTGCAGTGTGGATCCATATTTTCCGCTTAAGCAAAATTTGATGTTCAGACAGTCTGAAATTGCAGCGTGCCCACAAAGGACCCTGGGTGACAATGGCTCTTTAAAGCAGCAATCTTTGAAATCGGTTCATTATATATAAATTTCTACTATCGTCCAAAAAATGCGATATTGTTCTCATCCGGCATGTTCCTTTCGATTTATCAGACATCAACTAGTGGCTTACTAAGAATATGCAAATATTCGGTAGACTTACCTGTAGCACACCAACACATCAACACATCAACACATCAACTAGTGACTTACTAAGAATATACAAATATTCGACAGACTTACCTGTAGCACATCAACACATCAACACATCAACACATCAACACATCAACACATCAACTAGTGGCTTACTAAGAATATACAAATATTNATCGTCCAAAAAATGCGATATTGTTCTCATCCGGCATGTTCCTTTCGATTTATCAGACATCAACTAGTGGCTTACTAAGAATATGCAAATATTCGGTAGACTTACCTGTAGCACACCAACACATCAACACATCAACACATCAACTAGTGACTTACTAAGAATATACAAATATTCGACAGACTTACCTGTAGCACATCAACACATCAACACATCAACACATCAACACATCAACACATCAACTAGTGGCTTACTAAGAATATACAAATATTCGACAGACTTACCTGTAGCACACCACCACATCAACACATCAACACATCACCACATCAACACATCAACTAGTGGCTTACTAAGAATATAAAAACACTCGGCAGACTTACCTGTAGCACATGGTTTAGGATTGATAGTCATCTCTGGGCAATAATGTCCTTTATAGCATTGTCCCCCTGTGGATGAATTATTTGGGTTGGGCATCCTGTTGCCTCTCTTACAGTAATAGCCTGGAGAGCATTTGCCAGTTGGAACCGTGTTATTAGTGCCAGCACAGTATTTCCCTTCGTCACACAAATGACAGTCAGCTTCGGCTTTTCCACCATTGGTTCCCCTATGATTAAACAATCCAATTTCTAATCAAACTCAATAACAATTTAAAACATGGGTGGTTAGACACCTCAGATGTACTTACATTGCCTTCATGATAAGAGTGAGTTCCTTCTGTATAATAGTGTCTTTTTCTGTTCCTATCCTGCAACAATCGTATGTTGAGCTCAAAGAGGAGCCTAATTGTGTGCCAGCCGCCATTTTGAAAGTTCTGTTGTTAAAAGGACTTCTACGGAGGACGTAGCTCCTCCGCACAAGTATAAACATTTTCCTTCGCATACAAGCGTACAAGCATACAAGCGGCGGCGCTCCTCAACAGAAGCACAACTGTGGTACCTCCATAGAAGCACAACTGCGGTGTCTAACCACCCATGTTTAAACTTCTAAAGGGCCCAGAACAGGGCTCAGACGATTGTGAACCTATCGACTACACTATGACAACCGACTAAAAACTAGGCGAAAGACGGCTGAAGGACAGTCCCCAGTGTATAAAATCATGGAGCAGTCTCTACAAAAACATGTTTAGGCAACAAGATAGATATGCGGAGCTTAAATTTAATAGCTGTATGACTGAATGTCTAGCTAATTTGGTCTATGATATTAGGCCTGTTTTGAAAGATTTAGAGATAAAACATTTTCATAAAATTGCTTCTAACTACAGAACCATCCTGGGGGAAATTTCTTATTTGTTGCATCGATTTGTTATATTAATTTCAGCTTGGTATAAAATTGATTTAGACCAACAAATTGTTTGCATCTTTTATATTTTAGCGATCCAATGATAGTTTGTGTAAAGGAATGTGATCAGTAAAGAAACTATAGGATTGAATTTCAGTTTGTACAAGGTGTCCCAAATATTGTGCCCCCTTTGTGCGGCTGCTGAGGAGGAGCTGTAGCTTAAATTGTCTCATCTTTTATATCGTTGCACAGGATATAGGCTTCGACTTAAAGCTTGAGGCCTTGTTGAAGTGAACCTGGAAAGATTTTGCTGATTGATCACAAGAACGAGTTTGCGCTCGTGTCAATATTTCATTCATCGCAACCCTGACCTGACATCTAATGTCAGACAGAATCTAGTAGAGTATCCATTAGTTTTTAATCGTTAGTAGTGTAGTTTATATGTAGCTTTTGGAAATTGTATATTTAGTTGTATTTTAGGTTTATGTTCTTCATGTGAAGGCTTTGGGGTAGTCATGATCTATTGCTCCCCTTGGTATCGCTTTTGTAGTGTTGTATGGTAGCTTATTCGTAGTTAGGTAATTCGTAATTGTCAATTTTTTACATTGAATTTATATAAAAAAATAAAATAAAAAAAAAAGTAAAAATTTGTTGCTTCAAAAGCAGTAGTTCCTTTGTTTACCGACGAGCGTAGATATTGAAGAAGCAAAGAAGCAAGTTGTAGCGTTGTATTTTAATTTTTCAACATCTGGAAAAGGGTTAATAGCGTTGTTAATAACGTAAGCAACACTATCAACTTTTTCGAATCTTTAACAAATAAATGTAACGCTGCAACGTTGCCTTGCATAGCATAGGTTCCAAATCTTTAAATTGGCGTAAAAAGGTTTCAGTGACATATTTCTTTAAATCGAATGGCTTGAAAGAAACTTTAGCTACTTTGCTATAACTCTACCGTTGGACTTTTCAGAAATCTTGAATATTTTCGAAATTACAGCGTATTTCATATTTCAACTCATTTGAGGATGTGACGTCATCAAATTTCTAAATCGCAAACCAGAAGAGTGAAAGACTTTTGCTTGAAACCATATTGTAGACGTTCATAAACTATGTTTTTTTGGAAAATTATTCGATGTTTCGTCAACAAGTTTAGGACTTACGATGGTTTTAAGTTTTTTCAAAATTTTTCTTGAATTCTTAAAAAAGAAGAAAAGCACTCTAATTCTGAAAATATTGAAGATTTCTGAAAAGTTCAACTGTAGAATTATTACAAAGTAGCTAAAGTTTCTTTCAAACCATTCCATTCAAAGAAATAGGTCGCAGAATTTTACACCGACCTTTTTAAAGATTTGAAACCTATGCTGCCTTGCATTATTTACTTGATTTTGACATTGGTTTTTTGAAGTTTTTTTTTGAACACCCTGTTTTTCAAAAGAATAAATTATTAATCATTTAGATAGTACCATTCAGAGTCACGTAAAACCAATAAAATCTTTTTGATGATAATACTTACAAATATGTTCCTTCCGGACATGGTCTTTCATAAGTTGTTCCTGCCGGACAATAGAAACCGGCATTTGCTTGTCTTCCCCAAGTCACACCCTTTGTTGGATCTGCGTATCTTGCTGAACCAAAACAGATATGACCTGCAGCACAATTACCTGAGCGAGGAAAAGGGAAGATTTCAAAAACATAAGAATGCCACGAGTGTTTTTAACAACCATGGGCTTTCATTCATAATGATTTTGGTCAGAAAAACCACTTTTGCGTGGTTTTTCTTTGCGTTTTCCAGCACCCTTGGTGTCCACTCATATCTCAACTCGATAAAAAAAGGCTTCACGATAAGACAAATGTCATTTCCTTCAAAAAAATTTACGCAAAACGTATCATGTTTTCTTCGTTTCTTGCTGTGAAAAAGGGTCCGTAGCATCTAATCAGTACAGTGTTTATTTAGACGAATTCTACTTTAAAGTTGCTGCTAAAAAACTCTTCAGAATTTGAGCACAAAACCCACACATTTGTTAGGGTTTTCCTTGGCATACTTTTCGATTTCCTAAAATTTCGGGTCCTACATGATAGCAGAGCTTTAAAAAGGACATAAGCAAACACGTTATGGGTTACGGGGGAGGTGGTGGCTACAAAATGCATTTCACAACAATCTCCTGCTATTATGGGCAATGCTAGCAAACTCTCGCTGTTCGCAAGAAAAAAAATGTGGAGAAGATCGGCGACAGCAGATAATGCTGACATGAAATTATTTACTTTATTGAGACATCATCGTTGCTACCTCAGAATCGCTAGATCGTCCAAATTGGATCGAGATTTCAGTCAGTAAGGGAACTTTGCTACCTCTCTAGGATTAGATTTCATGATTGTTATCAGAATTACTACAGTTCTAAAACAGTATATGTGGAGAAGATCGGCGACAGTAGATAATGTTGACATGACATTATTTATTTTATTGCTGAGATTTCAGTNATCTTGCCTGTCAATAGTGGCATCTGTTGGGGTTGGGTGGGGGGGGGGGGGGTGGTGGCTACAAAATGCATTTCACAACAATCTCCTGCTATTATGGGCAATGCTAGCAAACTCTCGCTGTTTGCAAGAAAAACAATCCCGAAAAATACAAAGCAATTTCTAGACTTTGTTGTGTCTCTCAAAGTAATTTGGTCTTTGGCACAAACACAAAAACAAATTGACAAGATCAGTACCATAATAAACTTTTGGCATCTTTTCAAAAATGTCAGAAAACAATTTTTTTTCTGTTACCGGGTATCGTATTTGTCTTCGATCCTTACCTGTCGGATACGTTTGAGCAGACGGACTGCAATATTTCCCCTTTGGGCATGGAAGACAAGCTGCTGATGTGTTCTGCACTGTGAAGTTATTATAAGTTCCGACCGGACATGCAATCTCAACTTCACTCCCTTCCGGACAATAATAGCCAGCTCTACACGGATACGTCGATGTCATTTTGGTTGTCGGACAGTAATAACCGGGTCGACATGGCATGCATATACCACCACGTTTAAAAGGCTGGTATGTCCCTACTTGGCATGGCCTTTGAGCGGACGAACCAACAGGGGCATAGTTCCCTGCATCTGCTTCAGTTTGGTTGGGTACATCAGAGCCAGCACTACAATAAAATCCAGCCCAACATGGTCCTTCGGGGCTAGGCCCACTTGCTTTCTGACAAAAGTAGCCAGGGTCACATGTTCGACAGTCCTTGTCGTTCGTTGCACCAGATGTGTTACTGTATGTTCCTGGTGGGCAAGGTTTCGAGACATAGCTTCCAGTGGTACAGTATCCTCCTGCTGGGCAGATGCTTCCAGTTTTACCATCAGTAGGGGTGCTAGTGTACGCTCCTCCTATGCAGACATAGCCAGGGTCACACTGAGCTCGAGGATTTGGGAGCCCTTGTGCATCGCAGTACCTGCAAGGAAACAGATTCAAGAGTCAATATTCAGTGGATTTCCTTCCAGTGTAGCCAATCGTTATCCTCTATGCATAAATATGAGTTTCACGTGCAGGATAAACAACGCATTGCATCTTAAAATTGACTGAAAAAACTATCTTTGATAAACAAAGAATTCGTTGAAATTATAAGGAAATAAAAACTCTTGGTGTTGATAAAAGTGACACTTAAATCTGTACAAGAACGGGACTACCGCTGTTGCAACATAACTAATCAATTTCCAAATACTTTAGTCTCGTATTAAAGAACCTCATTTTGTCCAGTCAAGTTGAGGAAAATTTGATCAAAGGTTTTCGATCGTTTTTGTTGTCTCGAGGCTAAAGATTTTCAAGAGAAATCGGAAAACAGACGGCCTGTCAAAACTGGATAACCCTGCTGCGAAAATCGTCTCAGTAGCGAAAATCTGAGTTGGACTTCATGTTTTGATGGGAGGAAAAGGGTTGTTTGATTTTCATTGATGAAACATAAAAAACGTAAACATTATTACAGTAAGAACCAGCAAAATAGATAAATTTTCTTCAAAATAGCCTGTTTAGAATCCTATTAAAACTTATAGAAGTTTCTTATATGAGGGTACCATTTCTAAAAAAAACTGAGGTTTCTTAAAAAGTGGTTTCTATATAGCGGGTTCTTGCTGTATACCCTGATCGCTTGACAGTCGTCGTCGCCGTTAGGTGCCTTCTGATCTCAGCAGATTGGCTGTCATGGATGCCTAGTCCTCCCTATGTTGTGCCTTCCTTGTGGCATCAGCATAGCTCATTCTAGTCCATTCCTTAATGTTACCAAACCAGGATGATCTTGGCCTGTCTCTTCCTCTTTTCCCTCTGAACTTCCCTTCTAGGAGAAGCTTTTGTAGCCCGTCTCTTCTTATCAGGTGTCCAAAATAAGCACATTTTCTCTGCTTTAGTGTATTCGTTAGCGATCTTTTCGTATTCATCTTTTGTAATACAAATTCATTCGTTTGACAGTAGGTCTGACAATTTTGACCACCGATATTCACAGTCAAAAGCTACTAAAACATTCATTCATTTCAGTCATTTTTCATTCATTCTTATTTATTTATACACAGTAGCCCTGTCACTTGAGTTATTACATCTTGAGTTGTTACATCTGGTCTATACTTCTATACGGATGTGAATAAAATTGAATTGAATTAAATTGAATTGAATTGAATTGTGAGACATCGGGTATCTCGTCGGCTATGCAAAAACGCTTGGAGGCAACGGAAATGTGGTTTCTAAGAAGAATGTTGAAGATCTTATGGACAGATAAAATGACAAATGAGCGAGTATTAACGACTGCTAATGTTAAGCGCAAATTGTTACAAACCATCATAAACCGGAAAATGACATTCTTAGCACACGTTATGCGAAGAAACGGAATAAAGAATCTTTTTTTTTTCTATATTGCTACCTAGCATCCGAAGGTATTTTTTTAGGACACTGAGAAGCTAAGCTTGTCGAAGCAGTGTCCTAGTCCTTCCTCTCGATGTGACCACACCTCGCGATTCCTTTAGCCTGGAATTAGAGAGAGTTGGCGACTCTCCTCACTCTACCTAGCAGGTTCGGCAGGGCGGGGACTCGAACCACCAACCCTCAGGTTGGTAGTCAAGCGCGCTACCGTTGAGCCATCCCCGCTTATAAATAAAGAATCTATCGCTGGCAGTAAAAATGGAAGGTAAAAGAGCAAGAGGCAGACATATTTGAACAACATCAAAGATTGGACCAGTACATCAAATGGAAATGACGTGATTCACACATGTCAAGATCGAGAAGCACGGAAAAGCATGACCGTAAACGCCCTCGCGCATGACACACAAAATAGAAGAAAAGTACAAAAGTACAAAAGGCTTGCTTTTCAGAGGACCGTGGCAAAAACATCAATAAAATAAAAAGCAGACCTTAGAATAAACAATCAACAGATGTTTCATACAAGGACCACGAGTACTTACCATCCTTTAGTACAAGCAGTACAATTCTCTCTATATTCCAACCCAGTGCTGCCACCAAACGTCCCAACAGGGCATGGCTGTGGATCAGAAGTATTTGCAGGGCAATAGTAACCACGGGGGCATACAACCGGAGTATCTGTGCCTTCCTTGCAGTAGTTACTAATGGTACATGTTTTGCAAGAAGAGACATCTGTAGTACCCTCAACATCAGTGTACGTCGCCTTCGGACATGGGACTTGATATGGTCCGTATGAACCGATAAGAAGGGATGATACACCGTCTGTGATATTCGTAGGGCAGTAATATCCTTTGGCGCATTTCGTAGTGGGTGTGATGGTCTTTTCTTTACAGTAGTACCCAACAGTGCATGGTTTGCAAGCAGAAATGCCCGGTCCATTTTCCAATGAATTGTATGTTCCGACTGGACATGGAATCTCTACTGGGGCAGCTGAAAATGAGAGAAACAATTGCTTGATGGTGACTAGTATATAGATATGATAGAATTTATCCAATAGCGTGAAAGACATGGCTAGAAACATAGGAGTATTGCAATTAAGTGATTCGTCGTGAATGGATACGAATTCCGGAGGCAGACTTACAAACTCATCAACTTAGGAACATCAGGTGATGTTTAGCTCAAACTCATATGTCTGCGTAAGCCATGCATAACTCAACATTTGTTGAAATTCTCGGATTGTTTCATCTGACATCTATTTAGAGACAGACTTTAAGATAATTTTAAAAGACCAGAGGGTTGTTATGTAATTCCATGCTCCCTATTGTATCGTTGTGTAGTTGTAATCTTTTATGAGCATAAAACAAGCAAAAAACTTAGGAACAATAAAAGGATGGTCAAATAAAACAATCGTTCCACAATTCTTTTAAAATTTTGTTAGGATTGTTAGAGAATCTCCTAAATGTGACTAAAAAGCAGTATTGCTGTTTGGGATAGAAAAAAAGTTGCATTATGAAGGCGTTGGCCCTTGTTCGCAATGGAAAACTAAAATATGCATGCAGGCCAGAATGCCACATAAAGCGGACGGACTATTTTTGTTCCGAGTCGAGTGTAGTTAGTTGTACTAAAATGGGATCAGTATTCGATCCAACATTCGAATTAAGTACATGTTAGAAAAGTCTAGACTCATTATTTTCGTGTAGTTTCGCTCCCTGAACTGATATGTCGCTACAACTACGACTCATTCCCTAACGCTTCTAGAAACGGAATAGCCTCGTTGTGATTCAACATGGCCTAAATCACCTGCTATTTTCTTCTCAAAACCACTGAGCCTAAAACGACAACAACGCTGAAGCGACAACAACAACATCAATTCAATGAGCGAAAGTAAAGGGATTCAAATCGTGAGTCTAAGAAAAGTCGGGGTTCAAATTTTTGAGTAATAACAAAATTTGGTTCACAAATAACGAGGTATGAAAGTACATAATAAAATCATGATGGGATAGTATGAAAACGAGAATATATTGGATACCTGATGGACAATAATGTGCCGTGCTGCAATTCGTAGCCTCACTTAGAGCTTTCAATCCTCCTCCGCAGTATTTCCCTGCAGTACATTTCTTGTTTGCGTACATATCAGTGTCTGCGGTTGTTTCATTGTCGCAGAAATAACCAGCTGGACATCGCTACAATTAATAAAGAAAAATTAGAATTAAAGCATCAATACCAGCTTTGGCCGACTGCTCACATCTGAATCTCATCCTTATTTTGAAGGAGGTATCGAGAGCCAAAAAAGTATATTCAAAAGGCAAAATCCATGTCTAAATGCTTTTAGTTTGCTCACGATTTTGACAGGCAGTACCCCCTGAAAATTCATTACCTTGCATTCATGACCATATAGTCCCACTAGGGGTGAGATTTGATTTGCCTCACAAAAGAAATGTGCTTGAGAAGCAAAATCAGTCCGTGCATTGAACTGCGGTCCAAATGCTTTCCAGCATTGCCTTCGTATTCGCTGCATTTCAACAAAGATAAGCTATACATCCCATATAGAAATGTATTTAAAAATTAGAACCATTTAAAAATAGTCAATTTTTTGTGTTTCTCGCACATAAGAGTAAATCTTTGACACGACCTTAAAGAATAGAATCGACTAAGGAATAAATACCCTCGCAGATCAGACAAATCCCTTTTTCAGCGTCCTTACTAACGAGGCTGTTTGCGAAATGGTTGATCATTTGTCCATCCGACACGGAATTGTTTTTTGGTTAATTAAGGCCAAAATATCAACTGGGTAGTTTTTCTTGTTGGGCAGTTCGGTCTCACCGAACCAGAGTCCGCTTTTCGGCTATTTGTAATATATATGGGACTTGACTGTTTGCCTATAATTTAAGAAATCAATCTGTGTCAGACAGACCACAGATCAACCATTTCGCAAACAGCATCTAAAGCGTAGTATCACCTACGAAACTGGTTGACAGCAAACAGTATTTAAAGCTAAGGATGTCTTGAGCATTTAGAAAATTTCAAACTTTCTAGTGCAAAATATAGTTAATGACCATGAATAGGACTTCACAAACCTGACAAACAGATTGTCCCAGTTTCGTATAAAATCCTTTGCCACATTTAAAAGGTGTAACTGTAGCATTGAGGCAATAATATCCAGCTAGGCATGCCAAACAATCAGATTGATACCCCCCAGCGGTTCCAACTGATGATCCAGCGGTTGAGTTATATCCACTTGGCATGTAGGTACCTTTGAAGATGAAACATAAACAGAAGATAGTAAATGAGGCTTCGGGATAAAGAGCTTATCCTGTACTGACAAAAGTCAAGATAAACTTGTATCGAATGTCCGAAAAGGTTGTACCAAGTTTGATTGATACTGGCGAAAAAGCAATTGATACAATCCGTAGATGATTTGATCTGGTGAATAAGTTGTATGTTCCGGCGGCCATATAATTTGGAGTATGCATTTCCACTTTTCCAATTCTTAATTTTAGTTACAAACATCTTGATCTTCTTGTTGACCACAACAAATCCAGGGAACTTCACGGCCTAGTTCCCAGGCACTGTGTGAAAAATAGAAAATGATTTGTTTCCAGCAGACACGTTTAAAAGTGTTCCTTTGTTGGCATGCAGGCGCATTTTAAGCGTTCTTTTGTTATGTTAGCTTGTGTTTCCAGGCACAAAATGGATTTATAGAAGCCTGCTTTGAGAATTGCCTAAGTTATGAGCTCTGAGAGATAAGCTGACAAAAAATGGCAGAAAGCTCCGGGAGTTTTTGTAAGGGCATTATAAAGTAAAAATAAAGAATAGTCTCGGAATCTTTTCTGCTCAGGTCAATGTGAATGGGATTTCTTTCGAAACTTAAAATGCCCACAAAATTGGGCAAATGATGAAATTTGAAAATGTTGAAACTTGAAAACTCTCCATGTGCCTATCTGCAGAATTTTGGCCCACCGCTCAGGCATTTCTAGCCTTCGGCAATTTCTAAGTTCTGATTATTCTGAATTCATTTCGCAGAAAACACTTAAAGCCTTGGTCAAACGCATCCAACATTTCATCCAACATTTACTTCCAAAAAAATTGGAAGTTCATCGATGTTTATAAGAGGGGTGGTCAAACGCATCCAACATTTCATCCAACATTACATCCAACATTTCTAGTAAAGCGATGATCGTTATTTGCCTGCGCAGCGACATGTATACAAATGATAAAAAAGACGCGTAATGCAAAATAAAAATTAGAGTGACTGACTTCGAAAGCAACATGTTGAAAATGATTGAAAATGGCGGTCAAAGGACAGAATATCAACTTTTTAGAACGTTCTGCGCATGCCCACAAACGAAATGTTGGGTGAAATGTTGGATGCAGCGGTCAAACGCATCCAACATTCCATCCAACATTTGAAAACAAAATTTGTTTTTGATCTAGATCAAACTTCATCAAACATCAATTTGCAAATGTTGGATGACACAACATGGGTGGTCAAACGCATCCAACATTTCATCCAACATTCATTTTCAGCATGTTGGATGAAATGTTGGATGCGTTTGACCGGGGCTTAACCTATAGCAAAAAGCGAGGTGCCAAACTAGACTTTGAGAAAAGGGAATAAAAGCATGTCCAAGTTCCTCCTACCTTCAACATTCCACAAGCCTTGTTCAAACACGATGACATTTTTACGGGATGCACGATGATGGTTAAGTGAGAATATACAATAAATATAATTTAATATACGATAAATGTATTACCTATGATATTTTAGATAGTTGCATTAATTACCTTTTATATAGTTGTTGTTGGTGTTGTTGTAGATTTATTTTAATTCGATCTAACACTGTAGCTAACAATATATATATATACACATACATACATACATACATATATACAGAGTTAACTAATCAAAATCGAATATGTATACGGAGAACAAATTAAATATTTTTATCAATTTTAATTGCACTGGTAAAACTAAGTCAAGACGTTAAATTGCACTGACAGGCAGGCACTGACAGGCACTACATTTACAAGTCAGTCCGTCCCATTGCTTTATTAGATTCTTAAACATTTTCAAATTTTCTGCAGATATTTCAAATTTCAAATTCAAAGCTATCGGAGTTGTACGCCAACTTTTAACAAATTACTTATTATTTACTATTATTAACATTTTATCATATCANAAAAGAAGCTGCGGTAAGGGGCCTTCGACTTTTGATTTTCATATTTTTAACGGCATTGGGCCGTTAAGGGGGGAGGGGGTTTTACCTTAGGCCATTAAGAAAATAAAAATTGTACGAAAATCTCTCTTAGCAATTTTTTAAAAAGTAATGCATAGATGATCCTACAAAACCTAAAACATGCAGAGAAAAACGGCAGTATTTACATCCTTTTTGCAGTCTTCAATTACGTTGAACTTGGCTGGGCCTTGGAGTAGCTTGCCCTAAGAAATTTTGATTGCGATCAAGTAGGCCATTTACGGAAGCCTGTTTTGATCACAATTTTGGCAGAAGGCCATTTAAGGAGGGAGGGGGTGGGGGTATTGATCTTAACGGCCCAATGCCGTTAAAAAATATGAAAATCGAAAGTAGAAGGCCCCTAAATTCACCAGACTAGTTTTCATGTAAACTGCAAAACTTCAAAATGTTGTTTTAGTCATGCACAACAAATTTAAAACTTTCAAGTCTCACAGCTGCAGAAAATCTCAAGTAAAAGATGCATGGCGAAACCAGTCAAGTGCTTTTATTTTTCTGAAGAGTTTTTCCTCTGCCTAACAAAGCTGAGCCAATTAAATATAGCCACTTCTATTCTTGAGGTGGGATTAAGGCGACCGTCTCAAAAACGTTTGGTTAGTGTCGTCCGACCGACCGTCTTCTAAAAATGAAAAAATCAGAATTTTGGATCGGGCGTCTAAATTTTACATAGGAAAACAACAACGAAGATTTTCAGTTTTTGTGTTTTTGTATTCAATAATACATTGTCCGAACTTAAAAATGTGGGAAAAATTGAAATTTGATCATATTGCCGACCGACCGACCGACCGATAATTTGCAATCAAAATGACACTAACCAAACATTTTTGAGACAGTCGCCTAATTTAAGGTAAATAATACTGATTGTAATTTTGATAAACCACTTTTTTGTTACAAAATATTCATTCTTGAAAACATGTTTCTATGACAGTGGCAATTTTAGAGAGGAGTATGTATTTGTAGGAAATATCCAAATTATTAATGAAGATGAAGAGCCAAATTTGTGCAGCATGTGAGAACGGGTGAGAACAAGCACCAGCAGCAACCGGCCTAAAAAAGAAGCGGGGAACAGTCTTCTTCCTAGCTAGCGATATGACTCACCTCCAGAATTTACACAACATAATATCAAAACGAACGTTCCAAGCACTATCAGTTCTTTCAATACTTTATGCATCTTCCTCTATTTGCGTATAACGATCTTTCATTCACTCTTCAAACAACTTTTGAAAGTAGCGCCAGGTCAACAAGGTACCCCAAGTCAACACAGTGGTTTGCTCAGCAAACTTTGGTTAGCAAAATATCCAATAAATATACGGCGGTCAACGCTGCAATTTTTTAATATTGGGGATGAATAGTTGCTACATCCAATGCAGGGTATAGTTTCTTGTAATTATTCCAAAGTTCTTCTAAAATCTTTGCTTTCTCTTGGAGCTGCGGTCAGCGTAGGCCAACTTGGTCCTCCATCTTGAAAAATTTGATTTCTCTCTTTAGACAATAGCACGAGAAAAACGCGAATTAAACAATAAGAAACCCGAGATGAACAATAGGATCGAATAACAGGATCCTGGTATCTATGACAACCATTTGTTTTGTATTTGTTAAGAAGCCCACGCCTACGTCATAACCTACAAAACTGTAAAGACTTTCCTCAAAACTCTAAAACTCTTTTAGCCGATTTTTCGTCCATATTCAAGGGTTCTGAAAGTTTAAAACCCTTTCGCAGATATTTCAGGTGCTACCGCAATTCTGAATTTTTTCAGTTCAATCAAATTTTTATAATTAATCCGTTTATACCTAATGTGGTTATAACCTCTTGGTTTATAAGGTGGAAAGTTGGTAGCGAGGTTGCCTTGCAACATGCAAATATTTTTCATCACAACATTGGTAGTAAACAAACGATCTGCACTACAACTTATTTGAGTATCCATGGACCTTTTTTTCCTATAAAAGTCATCAAAACTTAAACACAGCGCTGAATAATCGAGCTTTGTTCTTCGTCTGGCACCGGCCACAGCTACTGTACATTAGCTCCAACTTTCTAAGACTGCAATGAAACAGCAAACATTGGCTGAAATTTCCGAGTAGAAAATCACTCCATAAATTCTCGTCCATCTTCTATGAAAACACCTTCGCTTTTCCGAGAAACACCAGTGCAGTTCATTTTCCTCTCGTAAATTTACTCGCTAAGGTTTTGCACAAATAAAGTTTTGTCAAAATTCGATCTATGATTATTTTGTCACAAACTGTCACTTTTCTGGTTTAAAAGTGGCGTACATGACAGCTGAAACAATGTTTATTTATGACAGCTGAAACATGTTTGATTCTAAACTTTGAACCTTCACTCGCAATTGTTTGTTTGCAAGCTATCTTAAGTTGTAGCTTCGTTTTCCGTTGAATATTAAAATTTCCTTTTTGTAATAGCAGTTACGTGCAGTTTTTATGTAGTTTTTTACTTTTTGCATGTAATGGCCGCAGGATAGATAAAGTATTTTGTTCCCAATGGTGTCGTCTCTGTAGTGTTGTAGCGTAGTTTGTAGGTATTGTTAGGTATTGTAGTAAGTAAACATGTTTTGTAAATTTTTAATGGAATATAAACAAACTGAAACAAGGTGCACAATGAAGACATGCAGTAATTTAATAATGTTTGACAGCATCAAAATATCAAAGATTCGCGAGTTGAAAAGCCCGATTTCATTTTAATTGGTTCAGGACAGAAGATTTTTCTCAATCTGACTGGGTTTTAGCGATGTTTTACCAAAGCCGGGTTTGAGCAATGATATGATTGAGGAACAACCACCTCGTCCCCAGGGCCTTTTGTCATATTAGAACCTCGTCCCAATATGACAAAAGGCCCTGGGGATGAGGTTGAGGAACAACCTCCGCAAGCCACAATCGGTGCACGAAATATAAAGGCCTATCAAAGACATGGATACTATATTTGGGAACACCACAAAATAGTCTGCGCTGGAAAGAGGTTACGAAATGTGCACCTCGCCCGAGATTTCTCTGTTAAACTTTGCTCGCGTTAGAAAAACGCGTCATAAATGCATTAGAAATGCGACGGAAAAAAGCATCAAAGAAACTATTTTCGATTCAATTGGAGATTTTGCTGGCGCCTTACAAGATTTCCTAACGCATTTGGATGGAATAAAAAAGTTTTCATTCCAATTTGGAAGCGATACAGTTCGTCTAAAAAGAGTTGAGGAAAAGCTAGACTGATTACATAGTCGTAGTTATCGCTATTGTTAGAAATTCAATTAAAAATATAAAAAAGTGTACAAAAAGTTGTGTTGTTGTTGTTGCGATATAACTGGGACTATGTTGCGATATAACTGGGACTATGTCGTGAGTCTTAGGCAGAGAAACGATAAAAAATACACAATTTGTATGAAATGGTCAGTGTTGGCATTAACTGTAATTCAGATTAGAAATCTTTACAAACAAATGCTACCTTCTAATAATACACATCTATCGCAATTTGTGCACAGTCAAAAACGAAGACTGCACGCTAATCACGAGGGTTCTCTACAAATACGAGTTCAGTTACTGTATAGGAGTGGGATATCTGTCTCGACCAGGGGTGGCGCCAGGGGAGGGCTATAGCCCCCCGTCGGAAGCATCTAGCCCCCCATCGGAGGAAATTTTGGGTTATTGTCGGAGGAAATTTGGCAAAATGACGTACGAAAACAGCATTTTTTGCCAATTTAACCCCCTGTCGGAAGTTCCAGCCCTTCCGTCGGAAGATTCCTATTCCTGGCGCCACCTCTGGTCTCGACTATATCTTGATTAACTCTGTCGTAAAGGCTTGGCAAAAGACTTCGCACACTCATAAAGTGCTGGTCTGTCCTACAAAAGCTTATAACAAAAACCTGTTAGTTGCACAAACGAAGATCTCCATCCTCCAATACATACTAAATCTTGCTACAATTGGTATCATTAGATAGCTAGAAACACCTTAACTATACACCTTAACTTTTCCGTATACAAATACAGTACAGATTTAGTAAAAACTTCAGTGCTCAATTTTTGATGCAAAATTTAGTCTATGGCAAGGATTTTGGAACAGACGATAAATTGACGATGAACCTTGGAAATTTGCTGTTGGAGCCGAGGGGCAAATCACTGATTTTTTTTTCGTACACCTTCATTGAAATCACACAAAAAATCACAAAAAAATCACACAAAAACTCACAAAAAAATAACAAAATCACAAAAATATCACAGAATCACAAACAAATCACAAAAAATCACACAAAAAATCACACAAAAATCACAGAAAAATCACAGAAAAAAATCACGTGATTTTAAAATCACAAAAATCACGTACACTATTTTGGGAAGTGATTTGCCCCTTGGTTGAAGCTTTACCCCCTAGAAGAACGAAGAACTTTGCCATAATAATTTAGTTTGTTTAAATTGGTTCATACCGTTCAATAGCTGGGGCAGATATTGTCAATATACGGTAACAAAGAACAAAATTAGAGGTTTGGGAAATCTAGTTGGCAGGTACACGCTCTAAAGCTGAATTTACACTTCAGGCGAATTTGTGATGCGCTGCGGGTGGATGCTCAATATTACCAGCCAAACCCCTTAATCGTAAAAACTGAATAAAAATTAATATCGTGCATAAAATCAAACTTAATAATCACTCGCAAAATTTCATAGAGATATATTAATAGTATTGTTAAGATACCCCTACTAAAATGCATTAAAAACACCCTAAGAACTTCTAATTATCTACTTTACGAAGCAAATGACAACAAAAGCAACACTGATAGTTTTTTATCGAAATATTTACAAACAAAACTTGTCTTCAGCAACGCTTCTGAATGCATGTTCAACTTAACGGCTTTGAGTGGGCTCCTGGCTTCTTCGTTTAGGTTCCTCAAATAAGTGTAAAACATAATTATACCGAAGGGTTACAAACGGTCTTTTTCCATGTTATGAACACTTGTCAAGGGCTCGTAAAATTTGATAGAATGGTTCAGTTTTACCTCAATAAGAATTGCCGAAGGGCTGTTGTGGCAAACGGAAAAGTTTCACAATAAACTAAAAATTAAGTTAGAATTGACTCTTCCATTTGAAAACAAAATAATGATAGTGAGATCAACTCTATTGTTGACAACAGAGTTTTTGCCTCATAATTGTGAATGATAAACGTTCCATTTCTCTACCCTAGATATCTTAAAGTTGGATTTGAATATATTCACTGTGCTCTCCTGGTTGCAATTCCTACTTCAAGGAGAAAGACTGGAAACATTTTTAAAACAACTATTCATTGTTTCGACCAAAAATGTGTGTTATTTTATCTTTAAAGCCACCATTTTTGCTGCCTTCCAGTAATTTAACATCGTTTTACTTTCAAGGATAAAAGGCTGGTCACCCTTCAGCAAAAGCTAATTTTTTCAACCACGACCACCCATCGAGTCACTCCACCTCCGAGAAGACTTAGTCATTAGACGTGGGAATTTGAGCACAAGGCTCCTAACTGGACGCTTGCAAACGGCAAAGAAATGATCTGTGCTTTGTCTGATAATTCAACAACGCAGCGGCGACGGCGTCCTTTTATTTCTGCTGGAAAAGGCCGACAAATTCTGATTGCAAACTTGGGAAGAGAACACTAGCATTTTAAAAAATGTATGAATCAATTGCATTGGACTGGGAAACAATATACAACAACCGTTTCCATGATGGTGCCCTACACAAAGCCGTAAGTTGAATAAAATCTAGGTTTTCATAACAATATCAAAGTCATCAATAGAATTTCGTTACCAAACGTCACAGTATACGCCTTATGTGGTGAGAAAACAGCCTACATCTAATGTAGGGATACAAGACGTACGAGTTCCCGAACTGTGAAACACTTAGTATGTGTTCCATAAGAAATGGATTTATCCGTCAACGTGTAAATCCAGTGTTTTGCTCTATGTTCCTTCATGAACGTCCCTGGCGTTCAACTGCCCCATTGGACCGGACCCCATAATGTAGCAGAATCACCATATAAATCTATTCTTCAATTTTATGTTCTCACGAAAGTCTCTTGCGTTTAAATGCCGCGTATTTAACTCATAGTGGCATCAGCACTTGTTCATGGTCTCGTTAACGCCTCTTTGGTTCAACTGCCGAGCGTTAAACTCATCGTTTCGGCAGCACTCGTCTCAGAGATACACGGGACGTCCTCAGCCCCTCTACTTGAAATGGCCTAAATTATTCATACAAGCCATTCATGATAAACAGTCGTTTCCTCCTCGCATGCACTATTACTCCTCATGAACGGTGGCATCATCGGCTGACTTCTCGTATAATCACCAACAGCACTTTGTGTACGCTTAACAGGGCGAGTAGTCCTTGGTAAAGTCGACGAAGTAGATTTATTTCGTTTGAGCTCCTGCAGCAATTCCTCGCATCTACGATTCTTCTCTCGCTCGGAGTACGAGTTGATTTTGTCGGTAAACGTAGCAGGTACATCGGAGGTGTAACCATCCCGATAAAACGGTGTTTGTGAACTGCATAATAGACTAAGGTTCGTATCTTCCGAGAGGTTATCCCAGGAGTCCTCAAGCTCTACCCCAAGCTGTTTCTGCATCTTGACGATCGAACGGAAAAGATCTTCGTTATCTTGCGAATATCGGTGCTGTTCAAATCGTTCTTTTTTCTGTGAGTCAAAAATCGGGCGACCGTATGTTCGCCGTTTTGGTATATCCCATTCATAATGTTCGTCGAATCTTCCATTTGGCATCGTCGCACGTCGTAGTGGGCCGGGAGAACTGCGAGTTGAAATATCACTCATAACATCAATATCCTTGAACTTATACGCAGAAGTCTGCGGCGGCACTGAATTCAAAACAGACTCCGTGTCAGACGTTGATGGCGGCTTCCCTTCCGACTCAAATCCACTGGAGCGAACTTCAAGCGACCGCAAGGAATGCTTTTCAACTGAATCTGAGCTGTTTCTGGGCGATGTTTCTTTAATAGCCGACAATGAACGATCACCAGGCATGGGATTTTCGCTTGATGCTTCATCCAACGATAAAGCCCGTGTCACGTATCCTGGTTTCGCTGATGGGTGTCGAATCTTTGATGGGGCTGTAACTGCGAACACACGACGGTCGCTTTCAGCGACTGAATTTTCCGAAGAAGCATCGTTAGGATCGTCAAACACATTTTCCTTGGAGCCTTGATCAGGGGAGCCCGATCCGCTGTGGATCTCCTTCTCGTTTTCTTTGCGATCAAGCTGCTCATCTCGGCTTGATTCGGTAGGACTTATCGGTACTCCGTCGGCATTCGGTTCCATTTCCGTCGGCGTGATTAATCTCATCTTAGCTTCTTCGTCATGTGGGGAAATGTAGAAATCAACATCGCTACCTCTTGGGTTTTTAGTCTTAGGCAATAAGACGATATCTTTGGAACCAAAATCACTCGGAGATCGGCAAAACTGATCGTACGAGTCAATCATCTTTGAATTCTTCATCTTCGAGAATCTTCGGTCGATTGTCGGGAATTTCGAATCGACGAAATCATCATCTTCGGTATCATAATCATCATCGTTCAGCATCGTTTCATCCGTTACATCATGCGATAGTATTCCGTTTGCATTGGTCATTCCGTTCGGCAACGATGAACTTTTGAATAAATTAGGCTTCGCTGCTTTCTGTGGTCTTGTGCCTGGTTTTCGTGGCAGTGTCATACACCTTCGGTATTCGCATTGGCATTTCTCAGGGCTCTCCGAAAATATTACATGGGCACTTGCTTGGTTGATAAGCTTTTCGTAATCCTGTTCGTCATACTCGCTGATCAATTTTATCGGACAGTTGTCAAAATGGAATGGACTCGATTTTCTCGCCTGCTTCTTGTAGAAAGCTTTGTCTCCACCGACTTTGATGACACTGCCAGCAACCAAGGTATCGTTGCCATTACTACAAAAGAATGATCGAGACTTGTTTTCTTTGCCATAACAAAGGTATGCAACAGAATCCAGAAAAAGGTCGAACCTTCCACTGGATGCCAATTTCGTCAGTTAAACCTTCCTCATTTTATTAAGTCAAATAACCAAATTTTTCGAACTCCTCGCATTGATTATAAACGTAAAATTTATGAACCAGTTGCTGTTGCCAAAACAATCCAAAATTTCCTAGGTTTCTTATAAAAATTACTAAACCTTCCTCGAATTTGACATTAACAAGAAAACCTTCCTCCGGCTCACAGCCGTGGAACCGAAACTTTTTCTTGACTCTGGTATGCAATCAAATTTTTAATTCCACAATATTTCCACTAAGTACTATACACAACTACAAATTTGAATTAAAAAGCATTTTAACAAGATAAATAGATAAAATTCAAACAAAGTGAGCAAAAGGCATCAGTGGGGTATGTAAGTATGGGGAATTATTTAAAGAAGGAACTCCCCCAGTAGCAAGGCTAATCGAGGAGAGAGCCCCCCCCCCCCCAATTCACAGATTTATTTCAGCACTTCACAGAGATCAAAGTATTGAACTTAAAAAATGAGTCTTCCAATTCCGTTGTGAAGAGATGTAAAAAGGAGCATGAACATTTTGATGGTTAGTTGGCAATGCTTTTTGCAAGCAAAAGCAAACCAAGGATACAGATTCTTTGATAGTTGTAGGAATACTATTCCAGGATTCAGCACCAGTAATCATCACTGTGTGAAGAACGACTAAATGTTGCACAATTCTGTCTGAGACCAAATCAATTTGAGAGATAACAACATTGTCTGCAGACCATGGAGTGTAGTTTGAAAATGTGACTCTGAGCAATAGCTCTTTTTAAAGAAAATCGTATTTCTAGTCCATGTACCTTACTTCGGAAACTGTCAATGGCATGCAAATCTATAGTAAATACCAATAATAATAAAGTCTAGTAAAGCCTTCTCTGTAAAATACTGGTAATTAGAACAAAACTGAATCTGAAATAATTCCTTGCAATTTGATAGAATGATAAAGTTTGGTAGCTCATAAAAACACAAATTCAAGGCTTCCGTCGGAACATGCAATGAGTGATGTTTTAAGCAGTTTGCATNACTGTATAAACCGCTCGGCCACTCACCCCACAAGGAGAGAGGACCCCCTATTCGCAGATGTATTTCAGAATTTCACAGAGATCAAAGTATTGAACTTAAAAAATGAGTCTTCCAATTCCGTTGTGAAGAGATGTAAAAAGGAGCATGAACATTTTGATGGTTAGTTGGCAATGCTTTTTGCAAGCAAAAGCAAACCAAGGATACAGATTCTTTGATAGTTGTAGGAATACTATTCCAGGATTCAGCACCAGTAATCATCACTGTTTGAAGAACGACTAAATGTTGCACAATTCTGTCCGAGACCAAATCAATTTGAGAGATAACAACATTGTTTGCAGACCATGGAGTGTAGTTTGAAAATGTGACTCTGAGCAATAGCTCTTTTTAAAGAAAATCGTATTTCTAGTCCATGTACCTTACTTCGGAAACTGTCAATGGCATGCAAATCTATAGTAAATACCAATAATAATAAAGTCTAGTAAAGCCTTCTCTGTAAAATACTGGTAATTAGAACAAAACTGAATCTGAAATAATTCCTTGCAATTTGATAGAATGATAAAGTTTGGTAGCTCATAAAAACACAAATTCAAGGCTTCCGTCGGAACATGCAATGAGTGATGTTTTAAGCAGTTTGCATTATTTTGCGTCAACCAATAGATTGGCAAAAGTTGGGCATAATAGTAACTATAAGATCACTATCAACCAGGTATCGGTTAGAAGACCAAAGAGAGAAGTTTCATGTGTGGACATTTCAAGGGTTACTGCGCTAAAAGTGGGGGGAGGGGGCTTTGTCCCGCAAGAATTCTTTCATGTTTTCAAAAACTCAAATACTAAATCACGATTCTCTTTAAATAAATTATTTTGAAATAAAAAATGCTGAAAATTAAACATCAAATCAGGTGAGATAGTTACAAAAAATGTTTACAAACCTTGGAAAGCCATTGCCATCGATTTTGTCGTCCAGCAGAGCACCTGAAATATTAGATAATATTGTTTGTTAGTATCGAGAAATGGAGGCTACTAAAACTATAGAAGTGCAAGGTGAATGGAAGCCCAATGAAAAGGTCCCAACTATTGCAACGAAATCATCTACAAAACAACCATGGAAATCGAAGAAAAGAATGTAACGTCAGGCTTTTAAAAATTATTTCAGGGGATTTAACTCTCCTAAGCTAAGAAGCAAACTCCTGACAATACATGTAAATGCCATTACTGCGAGGAAGAAAAATCAACGAAATTAAGATAAACTACGCATCCAAAATCATATGGTCTTTGTTGTAAAAAAGGGAGTTTTCTAATCAGATGTTCGTGATTTTCAAACTTTCAAATATTTTATTGCGGGCATTCTAAATCCCTGGTTGAGCTGTTTCATTTTGATTTATTTCATTTTTATTTATTTTAACAGGGTTAAATACATTCAGTAAAGTTTAGATAACTGATTTACAATGTGCCCTGCTTAAAAACAAACTAACCTAATACATTGCTAATATAAGTAAATTTTAATATCCTNCTATAAGATCACTATCAACCAGGTATCGGTTAGAAGACCAAAGAGAGAAGTTTCATGTGTGGACATTTCAAGGGTTACTGCGCTAAAAGTGGGGGGAGGGGGCTTTGTCCCGCAAGAATTCTTTCATGTTTTCAAAAACTCAAATACTAAATCACGATTCTCTTTAAATAAATTATTTTGAAATAAAAAATGCTGAAAATTAAACATCAAATCAGGTGAGATAGTTACAAAAAATGTTTACAAACCTTGGAAAGCCATTGCCATCGATTTTGTCGTCCAGCAGAGCACCTGAAATATTAGATAATATTGTTTGTTAGTATCGAGAAATGGAGGCTACTAAAACTATAGAAGTGCAAGGTGAATGGAAGCCCAATGAAAAGGTCCCAACTATTGCAACGAAATCATCTACAAAACAACCATGGAAAGCGAAGAAAAGAATGTAACGTCAGGCTTTTAAAAATTATTTCAGGGGATTTAACTCTCCTAAGCTAAGAAGCAAACTCCTGACAATACATGTAAATGCCATTACTGCGAGGAAGAAAAATCAACGAAATTAAGATAAACTACGCATCCAAAATCATATGGTCTTTGTTATAAAAAAAGGGAGTTTTCTAATCAGATGTTCGTGATTTTCAAACTTTCAAATATTTTATTGCGGGCATTCTAAATCCCTGGTTGAGCTGTGCTTGCTAAGCATTGCTTCCCCGTTGGGCCACGTCAAAAACATTTCAAGACAAGCAAAACGTGCTGGGCAAATGTTTTTTGAAAAATTTGAAAAAGTTGACAAATATTGTCTGCTTGTCACAAATTTGTTGTTATTCTTAATTATAGTGTAAAATCTAGTTTGTGAGGTTTTTTTATTAGATTGCAATTGTCGACTGCACTAGAGATGAGGCAGGGAAAATTTACGAGATTCCTTGCGTTCTCTCAACCATAATCCCGATACAGCCAATCCCGAATCCCTGATTCATTGGTGTGTGGGCTTTCTCTCTCCTTGCGAGATGCATTTGGGCGCATGGTAAGAGTTTCCAGCTGCGTCATCTTTAGTGCAGTTGTCTATCGTATTCACTATAGAGTAGTTTCTTTAGCGTAGAGTAGGGTACAATGTTTGTAATGTAATTGAATTGGTTTATAAAAAATTGAATAATTTTGTCAAGAAATGTTTTGCGATATGGCCAAACGGAAAAACATTTTGCTAGGCAAGCAAATCTCACATGTTTGACAAACAATGTTTGCTCGTTCGACAAAAAGCTGTAAAAGCTATACTTACGACAACAACAACAACAACTATACTTACGTTCTTGATTCCTCTGTACCCGATATCCTCCTAATCTTCCCGTTGCTCTCAAGAAACACAACAAACTAATGAAAAGAATCAAAACAAAGACAGACAGCAAAACACCAAGGATGATGGCAGGCCATGGTGGCTCTGTCTGCATTTTTCTCTTCCCACTCAATGCTGGGTCTGTTGGTACCTCCTTTTTCCCACCTGAAAAATATGAGGAAATTCAATGTATATTTATGTAAAATATGGGCTAGAAAAGCACCAGGTGAAATCCGTTACCGGATGTACAAAAAAGGTCTTAACCCACTGAAAGTGAACATTTTTCGCCAGGGGGGAGGCGTCCAGAGGTCGAAAGTATGGGGGCATTTCCCAGAAATTTTCCTAATGGTCGTTAGGCCATAGGAGGTTTTTGTTTCTACTAAAAAAATGTTATGTTATGACTGACAAAAGTTATATTCAAAGTCATAAAACCAAACAAATCTATAGTTTACCAAACAGATCTATAGTTAGAACAAGTTTAGTATATTTACTGTATATACTAAACTATAGTGTTGTGTATATATGTATAGTATTTTTGCACAGTTTTTTTTAGCGAAAGAGATGATCGTTTATTTCCTTGACATAGTGCACTTGCATTTGCATGATGTATAGTCAAGCAAATTCATATTGAGCAAAATTTACCGTAGGAAATTTTTACCTTGAAAAGTGCACTCCAGGGAAGTAAAATATTTTCTCAGGCAGCGAGGGGCACTCAGTAAAATCTTGGACGGGGATGTTCATTTAAACAGATTTTACTTCTACCCGAAACTTTCAAACCCAAAAAAATATCAGGAAGTTTCCCAGATCCCAAAAATAACACAACAGTTTTTCTCAAGCCCTAAAAACGATGACAGTTTCTCAAAAACCAAACAATAAAGCAAATTTTGTCCAAACTCGCAACAACACTCAAATTTTCAGCAACCCAAAATATTAACAGATGGACAAAGTTAAAACAAAAAAGAACACCCCTGTCCAAACTACCCCCATACCCCTGGGAGTTTTAACGAGTTTTTAAAATCTATTCAGGTTTCTTTCGAAATCACTCTTTGATAACTAAATTGTTTAGCAAAGAAATTTGTATAATGTCTGTGTTTGAGTAAGTCCTCTTAAGCAATAGTTATATTGCAATATTCGACAAAATTCGGAAAAAATTTAAATCTTTGGATCTTTTGCCGAATTTTTATATTCGATTTCTATCCGATAGCTGGCAAAAATCCCTGCTTACAGCCCAGTTATAACATCAAAACAAAGGCTTACCAGTGCCACCACCTTCATCCACTTTTGGTTCTACCACCGTACTAGCAAACATGGCATAAGCATACATCCGGAATCTATATTTCCCATCTTTTGCTCCGGATAATGGGAATAGGTAACTCCGTGCGATCGCACTGATCTTGATGGGTGTCCAGGTTCCATTTCCATGCCGGCTTTCCAGGATGAAATATCTCGGCGCCGGGCGACCAAGTGCGAAAACTGATTGCCAGGTAAAGAGATACCCAGCTTTGGTTGTTTTTACTTGAACATTGTACGGAGGCAGTGGAGTTTGTTCTATTGAAGGAAAATATCAGGATTTTAAATTTAGGCCTATCATAGCCCAAAGAATAATTAGGGCAGTTCATTTAGTTGTCTTTGAAATTGAAATATCACCCACAAATACTTAACAAAATTTGACTAAATCCTTGTATATTATGTTGAACTCTAGGTCAGATGAAGAACCTAAAAAATTTCTGACTTGTTTTTGCTAATGGTGGAAATTTTTTTTTATCAAGTCAGAAGGTAGAGGATTACTCTGGGCCTCCAAATAAACTTAACAGAATTAATCGAATCTAGCGATGAATTTGTTCCTTAAATAAATCTCAAATATGATGAATCATAATCATAATCATCATCGTTTTCATCAAAAGCAACCTCGTGGTCGGATCGTGAATCTTCATTAGCTATTTAAAGTGATACACTGCCTCAATAGGAAATTCTAAAGCTCTGGTTTATTGCTGATAGCAAATTTCACCAATAACGACTGATACGTCAGCAATCAAGGCACAGATATTACAGTCTTAGGGTTTCTCGATTTAATTTATTCTGGCTCTAAATTTTAATTTTGCATAATCAGACATTTTAATATTGACTGAAAAATGTATTTAGCAAATTTGATTTTTATTGTTACTAGGTTTTGGCTAGTCTGCACTTTAGCGGACCAGCTTTCAATATCGGCACGTTATGTGTCATGGGGTAAGGGCCAGGGTTACGTTTTGGGAAAGAGGTTTCAGTTAGGGTTAGTTAGGGTTTAAGTTAGGGTTTGTTAGGGTAAGTTAGGATTAGTTAGGGTTAGTTAGGGTAAGGTAGGGTTCAGTTAGGGTTAGTAGGGTATTTGGTCAAATTCGTTCCTGAGAGACATGACATAAACCTGCTCCGCTAAAGACCCAAGACGACGACAGTTTCTCAAAAACAAACAAATAAAGCAAATTTTGTTCAAACTCGCAAAAAAACTCAAATTTTCAGCAACCAAAAATATTCACAGATGGCCGAAGTTAAAACAAAAAGAGCACCCCTGGCCAAACTATTCTCATACTCCTGGGAGTTTTAACGAATTTTAAATATATTCAGGTTTCTTTTGAAATCATTCTATCATAACTAAATGGTTTAACAAAGAAATTTGTATAAATGTCTGTGTTTGAGTCAGTCCTCTGAAACAATAGTTGTTTTGCAATATTCGACAAAATTCGGAAAAAATTTAAATCTTGGATCTTCTGCCGAATTTTGATATTCGATTTCTCTATCCGATAGCTGAGCTGGCAAAAATCCCTGCTTACAGCCCAGTTATAACATCAAAACCAAAGGCTTACCAGTGCCACCACCTTCCTCCACTTTTGGCTCTACCACCACACTAGCAAACATGCCATCCGCATACATACGGAATCTATATTTCCCAACATTTGCTCCGGATAATGGGAACAGGTAACTCCGTGCATTCGCTTTGATCCTAATGGGTGTCCAGGTTCCATTTCCAAGCCGGCTTTCCAGGATGAAATACCTCGGTTCCGGGCGACCAGGTGCGAAAACTGATTGCCAGCTAAAGAGATATCCAACTTTGGTTGCTGTTACTTGAACTTTGTACGGAGCCAGGGGAGCTTGTTATATTGAAGGAAAATATCAGGATTTTAAACTTGGGCCTATCATAGCCGAAAGAATAATTAGGGCAATTCATTTAGTTGTCTTTGAAATTGAAATTATCACTAACAAATACTTAGATAATTTTGACTAAATTTTTGCATAAGATGATGAACTCTTGGTCAGATGAAGAATCTGAAATTTGTCTAACTTATTTTTTCTAATGGTGGACAAATTTCTTCTTAAGTCATACGGTAGAGGATAACAGTGGGCCTCCAAATAAACTCAAGAGAATCAATCGAATCTAGCGATGAATTTGTTCCTTAAATAAATATCAAATATGATAAATCATAATCAAAATCATCATCGTTTACATCAAACGCAACCTCGTGGTCGGATCGTGAATCTTCATTAGCTATTTAAAGTGATACAGTGCCTCGAGAGGACATTCTAAAGCTGTAGTTTATTGCTGATAGCAAATTTCACCAATAACGACTGATCCTTCAGCAATCAATGCATAAATTTAAATTTTGCATTATCAGATATTTTAATATTGACTGAAAGTGTATTTGGTGAATTTGATTCTTATTGTTATTAGGTTTTTATAGGGTCATTAATCTGTACTTAGTTATGAGCATAGATATGAGCATCATTGCGATTTTAGCGGAAGGCCCCTCAAAACCAGCTCTTATGATGAAGGGTTAAGCCTGGTTTCCATATGATCGCAAGGATCGCAAGGATCGCAAGGATCGCAGAGATAGAAATTTTTCTATCTCAATCGTAAGGATCGCAAGGATCGCAACGATCGCAAGGATCGCAAGTCCCCATATTCAATGATCCTTGCGTCACTTGCGATCCTTGCGATCATATGGAAACCAGGCTTTACCCTCCTTAAATAATTTGAAAATGACATGAATTGAAAAGTTATTGATAAATAATGTCTAGTTAATTATGCGTAATTATGCGTAATTATTGTTTATTACATTTCAGACTGACCTCAGCTATAAATTAGCGGCCTGAAACCACAACCAGTTGGCAAAGATCCTAGAAAACTCGGGTTATATATCTAGCGATCGTGAGGTCGAGCCCCACACAAGTCATTGTAATTTTGATGATACTAATTTTCATTCAGGAATTGCTAGAAACTAAGAATTCTAAGTCCCAACGAAACTCACCTTTATCCATGTCTTGTTTCATTCTACCAGTACTCCCATTCTTAAACTTGAAAAAGGCATCACTGAACGGGCCTAAGCCTTGAGAATTATTTCCTCTCAATCTAATGATGTAATCATTTCCAACGAGTATGCCAGTGAGATTCGCAGTTTCGTTTCCATATTGCTTGAATTTGAATCGATTCCAATCGTAATCTGAAGCAGCAACTGGCCGATACCAGAGTTCGAATCGATCAACAATGATACCATTGTCTTTTGGTCCCCATGATAGCTTTGTAACCAATCCGTAAGATTCAGTTGTGATATTGACTGGCTTGTACGGACGGTCTGTGGGGAAATAAAATACAGTAAATCGGTTTAAAATGGTTAAAATTGCAACCTTAATTTGAACACCTCGGCCAAGTGTATTTAGTTAATTTAGTTTTTTAACGATTGTGAATAAAGTCTTATGTAAATTGTAAGATATATAGTATGCCAAATTAGTTGTAATTTAGCTACATCTATCGGTAAGTTTACTGAAAAAAAACTTAATGCTGATGATGATATAATAACGTCTTTAGCCGTATATGACATTCATGGAAAATTTCCACAAAACAAAAGTTTCTTGGAATAAGGCTATTTACAAAGAAATCATATTTTCCAGAAAAGCTTAAATTGGTTTGCAAGTGTTGAGGATTTTCAAATCTGGACATTTCCACAGTCGAATTTAATTCAATTCAATTCATGATCAAGCATAGAAATTGAATTCAATTAGCAGCTCCACAAATTAGTCCCACAAAGCTGCTTCAAAGATCGGCGAGACCCTTGTTGAACAAGTTGAACTGAAGGTGTTGAATCAGTGGTGTAACCTCTGATTTTGCAGTCAGAACAGTCAGGTGGACAGAGTTCGAGCCCATAGTACGAGCCCCACCACTTGAGCGTCATGACAAGGGGTCGCGGACTCGATTAGGTCTTCTCTACTTCTGCGATCCCAGCGCTTGGCGCTAAAAACCGCAGCTTCACCTTCACTTCACTAATTGTGGCATTCCTCAAGGTCCCCCTTTCTTGAAAAATTAAATTTATGCTTACAGATCATCCAAGTAGTACTTGGGCTATCAATTATTCATATACATTAAAATTCAAATGTTTCGGACGGAAAATTTCGCAAAGAAATTTCGGCCAAAAAAGTTCCAGACACTTTTTGAAAATCGGAAACACATCAATCAAATCTTTCGCTTGAAGTGAGTTCTATTTGCATAAATTTAACCTAAGATTGGCACTGAATGTTTCAAATAGAAGTACCATGAGCAAAAAATATAGCCAAAAACACGTTCGGACGCTTTTAAAGACAATTAAGAAAAAATAATTTCGGACAGACTTTAGTCGGAAAGAAACATAATTATTTGAATTGTAATGCAACACTTTTAAATTTTGAATTTTTTGACCTCCTTATTGTGAGGTTTTNCGGGCCTAAGCCTTGAGAATTGTTTCCTCTCAATCTAATGATGTAATCATTTCCAACGAGTATGCCAGTGAGATTCACCGTTTCGTTTCCATATTGCTTGAATTTGAATCGATTCCAATCGTAATCTGAAGCAGCAACTGGCCGATACCAGAGTTCGAATCGATCAACAATGATACCATTGTCTTTTGGTCCCCATGATAGCTTTGTAACCAATCCGTAAGATTCAGTTGTGATATTGACTGGCTTGTACGGACGGTCTGTGGGGAAATAAAATACAGTAAATCGGTTTAAAATGGTTAAAATTGCAACCTTAATTTGAACACCTAGGCCAAGTGTATTTAGTTAATTTAGTTTTTTAACGATTGTGAATAAAGTTTTATGTAAATTGTAAGATATATAGTATGCCAAATTAGTTCTAATATAGCTACATCTATCTGACCTGTAAGCTTACTTAAAAAAATTAATGATGGTGATGATGATGACAAAGTCTTCAGTTGTATACGACATTCATGGAAAATTTCCACAAAACAAAAGTTTCTTGGAATAAGGCTATTTACAAAGAAATCATATTTTCCAGAAAAGCTTAAATTGGTTTGCAAGTGTTGAGGATTTTCAAATCTGGACATTTTCACAGTCGAATTTAATTCAATTCAATTCATGATCAAGCATAGAAATTGAATTCAATTAGCAGCTCCACAAATTAGTCCCACAAAGCTGCTTCAAAGATCGGCGAGACCCTTGTTAAACAAGTTGAACTGAAGGTGTTGAATCAGTGGTGTAACCTCTGATTTTGCAGTCAGAACAGTCAGGTGGACAGAGTTCGAGCCCATAGTACGAGCCCCACCACTTGAGCGTCATGACAAGGGGTCGCGGACTCGATTAGGTGTTCTCTACTTCTGCGATCCCAGCGCTTGGCGCTAAAAACCGCAGCTTCACCTTCACTTCACTAATTGTGGCATTCCTCAAGGTCCCCCTTTCTTGAAAAATTAAATTTATGCTTACAGATCATCCAAGTAGTACTTGGGCTGTCAATTATTCATATACATTTAAATGCAAATGTTTCGGACGGAAAATTTCGCAAAAAATTTCGGCCAAAAAGTTCCTGACACTTTTTGAAAAATCGGAAACACATCAATCAAATCTTTCACTTGAAGTGAGTTCTATTTGCATAAATTCAACCAAAGATAGGCACTGAATTTTTCAAATAGAAGTACCATAAGCAACAAATATAGCCAAAAACATGTTCAGACGCTTTTAAAGACAATTAAGAAAAAATAATTTCGGACAGACTTTAGTCGGAAAGAAACATAATTATTTGAATTGTAATGCAACACTTTTAAATTTTGAATTTTTTGACCTCCTTATTCTGAGGTTTAGAAGTAATTTAAGCTACGGTATGAAGAAAGATAATGGGCAAGAAAGATTGAAATAAAAAATTACACACCTTTCAGAAACACCAGAAAATCTCTGAATGCACTTCCAGCAGATGACACAACAACGCAGCGATATCGTCCAGCATCCGACAACTGCATATTAGAGATTGTCCGGACACCATTCTTTGTAGTAGTCACCCGCTTGTCTGGCCAAGGAGACCACATAGGCGGCCAAGTGATATTAGGCTTTGGAATTCCAGATGCGGAGCAATCAAATGATGCCTTTGCCCCCGGTGGTATAAATAGTACCGGGTTCGGTCGGGTCTTGAATGTTGGTGGAACTGAGAAAATAAAATGATACATTTGTTAAGTCTTCAATGGATAAGGGCAGAAAGCTGCGACTCTAAGGCTGTCAACAAAAAACATTTTAACAAAGGAGCCTCAAAAGGTAATTCTACTATAAAAATAATGTTATTGCTTAAAGGGTTTGTGCAAGGTGGAAAGCTTGCATCTTCGAATAGCAAAACAATCTAAAAATATCCCATTCAAATCGAAGCTGCAAACGCGCTGTGAACAAAGGATAGCAAAAGAAACAATGCTGTGTCTGAGTGTTTTCTTTGTTCTATTTATAGACAAGCCTATTTACCATTGCACATTCCCTTTAATTTTGTTTAAACGTAGAGAGCTGCAGTTTTTGAACAACAACAACAAGCTGCAACAAGTACATCATCCTTCTAATTCACTAAGCTGCGTGAGTGAAGAGCTATTGTGGTAAATCGAGATACGACCAGGTTTAATAGAAACATCTTCACTTCCACGACAAATCTCTCAACCCTAAAAGTATCAGTTTTAGCAAGTAAGGAAGTAACTTTTAAGTTAACAATCGAAGAACATATTTCAGTAAGATTTGAGCCATCCTTACAATGAATGCTGACAATGAAATCGAAGATCGTTCATCAAACTTTTGAATCTTTAAATTAGGATACGTGAGTGCCTATTTCTATCGAAACCAAATACTTCTTTCTACACATTGAAACATCTGCATCCAAGTGGAGCTGGGTCACGAAATTTCTGTCGAAAACGGTGATTTTGCAGTTTTTAGCTAGGCCATATCACACAGATTTTTCATAATGATTTTCAAAATGAGAGCGCTATTTTTAAGAGAAATCCTTATATTTCACAGAACAATAGACTAAACATTCATATGTTGTAAGATTGCAGAAATATAAGCTCAAAATATACATAAAGAGGAAGATGACATACATGTCTTCTATTATAAGACCCTGCATTATCTCTCCCGATCATGGTTTGGTCTTATAAACCACGTTTTTGTATCGAAAACGCATATAGATCTGTATTTTCCTTTAACCTACGTTTTTCCGTTATAACGACACCTCTAAGGGGACCATTATGGAAATAAGGTCAGCTTGACCTTTTAATGCTATCCCTGCCACTGTAATTAGGGGTGTTTTTCTTTACGTTCTTAATCTTATATATTGTATTGTATCTATTTTTATAAAGATTGTAAATATTTTTAATTTTAATTTTGTGGCAAATGATACATACATACATACATACATAGCACATTTCGAACAGTTACTTCCGAGTGATGAATTCATCGTATCCACCAAAATAAATGAAAAAACAAGACAGGTGCCTAAACAATAGAGATTACAGGTTTATTTATTTATAGTTCCATGACAGTAAAAGGTTTATCATGTTCTCATTTTTGAAGACAGATAAATCTCGAATGATCAACATACCTAAAACAACGAGCTTCGTCTGCTTCTTGTCTCCCCGCCATCTATTAAACGGTGTGCATGTGTAAACACCCTCATCTTCTAGCGTCACTTCCTCCATAATCAAGGAGCCATTCTGCCCAACTTCATAACGCGGATTCCCAGCAATGGCTTTTCCATTGTATTGCCATGTGACATTAGCAGCAGGGTTTCCGATAGCTACACAGGGTAGGAAAATATCTTGGCCAATGACTGCTGTTTCTTCTGGATAGTAGTAAATGATTTCTGCGGGATCTAATAACATAAAGAGCAAAGTAATTAGAACATGCATCAATATCAACTTTGCTACAGGGAGTCTCAAAATAATGCTCGGTAGTTTAAAGACCCATTGCTAACCATGATCCTTTGTGCGCCGAAAGAAAAGCAAAACAAAGAAAATCTAGGCCAAAAACGACTTTCAGATAATACGAAAGTCGGCTTTGGCACCGCAATGGATCATGGTTAGCAATGGATCTTTAAATAATTCTCATAAAGATGACTTTTCGTCTATGTAAATTTCCTGCCACTTTCCTGTATCTAAAATAGGCCATACTTACTAAAACGTCAATTTAGTGATAAATAATTCAATTAATGTTCCCACGCTTGATAACATTAGAAAGAAGATAGATTGTTCTTTCAGATGCTATGCGTCAAACTAATTCAAATGTCATTATTTTTTTAAGAATCTCGAATAAAGGTGGGTTGCGTTATTTTTTAAACACCCTGTATAGCTGAATTTGCCAATACGAAAGCCAACTACAGGGTTACATATTGTCAATGGGTAGAACGGCCTAGAACGTGGCAATCCCTTTTCTGTGTTTATAGGCTTGTAAAACGAAACATATCAGGATTGTAAATCTTATGTTAAGTCAAGCTAAGTAAAAAGCTTTCGAAAGAATTCCAACCTAATACAGGGAATTTTATGCGACTCAGGAAAAAGAAACGCTTATCTGACCTGGGATGTGAACAATTGTAAAAACCTGAACCATTTTAAAGCTCGGTGTTCCATCATGTATGGATCTCACACAAGTCAAAATAGATATCCCCCTGAAGAAGACTTTTCATAGCAGTCAAAACAAACCAAACTATTATACACAGGAATTCATCGAATTCAATAAGTGATATGTGCGTTCTAGGGTAACATTTTTCCTCGTCCAATTTTTGGTGCAGGCTCAGTTTTGTGTCTAGTATAACAACCGGCAAAATATCAACATGAAATCTAATCAAAACTCTGGTTAGCAAAAACCGAGACACGTCAAAAACAATTAATTCTCAGTATTGAAGGCCGCCGGTCAAAAAGTTGCCTTCAAAGGTGGTCCATAAAACAATACTATCTATTCTTAGCCATCCCTAAATCAATTATGGCTTGAATGTAGAACGGTTGCCCAATCAATCATGAAACCAATATCACTATTTGAGTGATTTCACAAAAGTTATCTGTCGTATTTCATTATCTGTAACCTTGTTTTGGTTGGTGGTAAAACAGAGTTTGTATTTCATATTATTTCAAGATTGGGGTTTTCCGATTTCTAAAGAAACAATGTGATGTTTACATGCAACCAATGCAAAGAAATGCATAGGACTGTTTTTGATAAAAAAGAATCTGTTGTATTCCACCGTGAGAAAGGTATTTTCATGAGACGAATTCCACCTAGCTTTTTATAGATTTCCCTGCACGGCTTTGAAATTTTATACAGAAAATTTATATATATATAAAGATTTAGCACAGACTCGTCAATAACGTTTCCATGTACACAGGTAAATAATTTTTTGGGCGGTTACAAATTTCTGGGCCGTTGCGAAATTTCCAAGTAATCTTGTCAGATAAATTTTATGTAGATTTTCATTGACTTCCTTCCAAGGGTTTAAGATTACACAAGAAACCTTATACCGTATAAATGTGGATACAAGAGCATAACCGAACACATATAAGGGCATGCCCCTATATGAACTTTATCCCTGTTTTTGCTTATTAGGAAAAGGGAAAAGAGAAGAGGAAGTGGATTTCAAGTGTCATGTACTTACTTTGTTAAGGGACCTAACGAAAGTATGTAAAAGGGAGAGCCGTTGACACGAGACTAAGTAGCAAGAATGAATGAAGATCACTGTAAATAATGCATCATCTCTCACTTTTGCGATTTTCTCAAAACAGACTCGTATATAAAGGCACTGTCAACTTTGCTCGGTTGCTCGGAAAATCAAAAGAGGGTCCAGCAAAAGGATACATTAAAAGATTACGCATTTGGGAAATGTACAGTTTTGGAGATGTTTCTAGAGTGTTCATGAGAGAATTTTCTTCATAAAAGCTTAAATATTTCAGAGTAAAGACATTAAAAATTTTCGGATAGATTAAAACTTGCAACAGCAAAATTTTGGAACATTCCATATGCACCCAACTTTATTCGTACAGACGGCATGACGTCACAGCAGCGTTGAAAACACGACGCCATCTTGTTTTGGGGTAAATCTTCAAAAAATTCATATAGGTTTTGATAGGAAATTTGCAAAAATTTAGTGAATAGGGAAAGGATAGCTAGCAATTGTCAGTCAGGCCTATACCTATGAAATAATTTCTAAAAGCAAAAAAAAATTTAGGCCGAGAAGGCTGTGAGAAACTTAACTTTGTGACGATAGTTTCGTAATCAGCACCATAAACTCCGTCGGCTGTAAGTTACTTGTCGCTTCTTTAAAGTCAATCTTCCTTTTAGACATTCGCCTATCTATCTGCTAAAGTTTTGGAATGATTTGCACAGCTCGCAAGCTTTTTGAATTTATTTACTGCGATAACTAAACGAGACAGTCTCGAAATCCCAGTGCGACGCTATACTTTGTAGTGGCTACATATACCCCAACTCGGATTTTGGAGCGCGAATTGGTCAAGTCACGTGACATGTCGTATGTATGAAATGTCGCAAAATTTAACTGCCAAATTTAACGGTAACAAAATTAAAAGTTTGGCTTCTCGGGCATGAAAATCAGAGGTTTTAAGAAAAATAAAATATACATACATTCGACATTGAAGTACATCTCATAACCAACGATAATAAATTTCCCTTTGACGATCGTCATGATTGAGCAATTATATGCGCCAGAATCATTTCTATCTGCTCGATTTACCACTAATGCTCCAGTTGCAGTATTTAATGTAAACCTTGGATTGTCCGTAGCCTTGGCTCCATTTCTCATCCACGTGATTTTGGCATTACCATCAACGGTATCACTGCCACAAGGTATGGTTTGCATTTGTTTTTCAACTGCATCGACGTAATGGCCAGGTATGACTGATGACGATGCTGCAATTTGAAAATTGCAAACTGTTTAATAAGCATTCGAGGGATGGATTATTCCACTACACACAGTTCTACATACAATACGGTAGGAGGAGGAGCATAGCCTCCAAATCTTTAAACAACATTGCATGGATAGTTAATGCATCTTTCGTTTGATTTTATGGCTTGAAAGCAACTTCTGGTACGTTGCTATAATCTTATATCTAGCATTTCTAATATCTTGATTAATTTCAGAATAAATTTTTTTTAGAACTCGTGAAAAATTTTGAAGAAAATTAAAATAATCGTAGATCCTAAATTAAAATAAGAAAAACGGTACAATCTTCAAGAAAACCATAGTTTATGAAGGTCTATAATATGGCTGTAAGCAGAAATCTGTAGCTTTTCTAGTTTATAATTTAGCAATTTGATGACGTTACATTCTCAAACTGGCCCAAGGAAAGAAGATGATGTAATTCTGAAAATAACCAAGATATCAGAAATGCTTCTACGGATGACATTTCCTCCCAAAGGGATAACACGTGATAAAGCGTGTTCAAGCCATTGCTTTAAGGCAGAAATACTAGGAACATTCAATTGCGATTTTAGGCCATTTGAAGGTTTCTTGAAGGGGCTTTCTCGATAATGGCCCTCACACTACACAACGTAGAGGCCGACTTCAGCCAGGTAAATCTTAAAATCCACTTGAAAAAGTCGGCTATTCAACAAGATATTTGCCAATATCATTTTTTTGATATCCAAAGAACAGTAGCCATTTCAACAGGGATTATTTTTTATGACTCACCCGGTTTGAATAAAAATAAGTCCAATCAAAGCTCTACGAGAAAAGTACTGCAAACGACAACTTACTTGTGACAATAACTTGCGTTGTATGGTGATAAGTTCCAGCAACACTAGACAATGTCAATAGATAAGTACCACTATCTTCACTCCTGAGGTATTTGATAGTTAGGCCCCTTGTTGTCACTGTGAATCTGCCCTTTTCCACGACCTTGTCATTATGAGTCCATATTATCTTGGGAGCTGGATTGCCAATAACGTTGCAGGGTATCCAGACAGTGCTTCCAACGCTTTCAGCAATGTATAACCGTGTTGAACCAATGCATTTTGGTGCTTCTACAAAATAAAAGCAACGTATGTGAAGAATATTCATTTTCAGCATGAAGTTCTTGCATGATTAGAGTTTGCTATGTACATACATTGTGCTTGATGAAAATTTCATAGTCCGTAGGAAGGACCATCTACATCTAACCATATACCATACCTTACTTAACCTTAGAAGGTTTCTATTGGCTGGGTATCTGAAACGATCTGAAGTTTTCACAGATGAAAGACCATAGCATTTTGTGCTCCCCCCTCTCCCCCTCTCACTGTTGGCATCTCCCAATCGCCATTTGGAATGACAAACAAGCCCGCTGAGTGACTTCTTAGGGCATGGAGCACAAAGCCAAATTGGAGCCCCTTGAAAAACAGAGATCGACTAACAGATGACATGATATAACTACTTTCTACGATTTTAGAAAGTTTTATGCCATCTTGACTCTCGAAAAAAAACAAGGGAAACGCCCTTCTTCGCATTCTGCAAGTGATTATTCTCAATTTCCTCGTATAACATATAACATATAAAAGCTAGCAAAGGTAGAACTCTAGCGACCCTTCTTCCACAAGGAAACTAAAGTATGTCTCGTATCAGATGTCAGGCAAAAATATCCGCGAAAAAACAATCAAAACGTTTCTGCATGAGTAATTTTGCGTTATCGCAAATCTAACATCTAATGTGAGACACACTTTAATTTACTTTTTCTTCGCATCAAACAGAAATCAACAACAACGAATTTTAGCCATCAATAATCTAAGAACTTAATAATTCATCGACCGAAAACAGACCTCTTGGCTCGCTATGCTTCAACAAGGAAACTGTTTAGATGTAAGCGGTTAACATTTATCAGTTAATAAAAACGCTATTATGAATTTCGCCACAGCATAAGATTACCATAGACCTGCTCCAAGTCCATTCCATGGTCTATCGCCGCTCAATAAAACATAATAACTTCTGCGGTTTCGTTTCTCGTTTCTCCTTCGCAGCGTCCTCGTCACGATTTACGCCTCCGCAGAATTTATTATGTTTTATTGAGCGCCGATAGACCAAGGAATAGACTTGGAGCAAGTCTAGATTAATACGAAGTGTCCACTGATGAACTCAGGACAGTTCTCAGATTTCTCGTTCCTAACAGTGCTCCAGTGACCTTATTTTCTACCGAACTGCTGATAAGCTAGGAATGCTGCCAGTATTTTCAAAGTCTGACCGCACAAAAACGTAAACCACTGGAATCAGGTCATCGAACGGGGGGAGGCTAGATTTGCTCCAAGTCTATTTCGTCTCTAATTCGCGTCAATTGTCACTTTCCCCTCTCCTTCCTCTTTCACAGAGGCACTAACAACTTTGTTCGCGTAAAAAACGAAGAGGACATGAAAAACTTCAAGCAAGTCGCGGGGGGGGGGTGGGAAAAGTCAGGAACGTTCAATGGTGGGGGGGGATTTCTTCAAAAAAGGAAAACGTATTTCATGCCCATTCAACTCAAAAACGAGGGAGCTTCCAACACGAATTTCATTCTGTATGATATTTTGAGCATTTTTTCTGGACATTGAAAGCATTCTAAAAAAATAGCAAAGGGAAGGGTTGGTGGAAATTTTCAACCTTTTTAAGGCCCTCAAGTAGATGCGACCCATAGTCCAAATGAACCGAAATTAACAACGCTTTAACAACGGGTTCAAGTGGACCTCTCATTTTTGCATTCATACACAAAATCCACTGGAAATTGTTGCATTTTTCAGAAATCAGCTAGCGAAACAATCGACCACAATTTCTACATTTCAAAGCAGCTGAAAATATTTCATCAATGAAACTCGTGAATTAAAAAATGCTTGACAACTGAAAAGAGTATTAGGCTTTATCCAGTTGAAATGCTAATTGGTTATTAGGAAATAAATATGTAATGCTCTCAGATTATCCTTGTTCTTAAGATATCATGTCTACTTTGCACTTTTGTGTTGGTAGTCTTGTGATGTTATGTTTACAAGCACTGCCATTGAAGAAAGTAGGTCTCGAACAAAGCTTTCAAACACTGCATTCAGCTGCACAACACTTCGTAGCGAGTAGCCCTGCATCCTTTCTTGTGTTGTACCTTGCCCTGGTGTGCCAGGGATCCTCGATAGCCTAGGAATACGTGATCTACAGCTCTGGCCAAACGAGCAAACATATTGTTTGCCAAACATTTGAGATTTGACTGCCAAGAAATGTTTTCCCGATTGGCCACGTCGCAAAACATTGCTTAACAAGCACACCTAAGCAGAATTTGTTCGGCAATTTTTTCGAAAAAGTGCAAAAAACACTTCTGTTTGTCACAAGCAAAAAAAGTTTGTCAAGAAATGTTTTGCGACATGGCCAAAAACGGACAAACATATTGCTTATGTTTTGCAAACAATGTTCGCTCACTTGGCCGGTGCTTAAGACCATGGCGGCACCATGACTGTCGTGGTAACAGCCTAAAACATACGGTGACCTCATTAAACCAAAAGGCAAGCGGCGAGGCTCACGCGTCTGCAAACGATAAAAAGCTTTCAAGAAGGTTAGCTACAAAGACAGCTACAGCGATATATATAATCGATTTATTTAAAGTTGGCAACTTACATAGCTACTAAATAACAAAGCTAACTTTTGCAATGTGTTTAATGCTTCAAAATTGTGATTTTTAATCAGAAGTAGTAACAACAACTGAGGGATTTAGCCATAGGCCTTTTTGGCGATTTGGCAATAGGGTCTAGGAGGACGTTTAATATTCGCTACTTAAATCTTTGCCCATTCCCCTAAAAAGGGGATGTGGAATCAAAAATTGTAGCCTCATTCATGACAAAATAAAGTGTAGTACTTTCAAGAAATAACCTTGAACTTCGACAAATAACGGCTTCAAGTTTGTTCACAATTAACCTAAACTCAGGATTTACAAAATTGTTCTTAACCATCCTAAAAAGCTGTGCACACTGCTGTCTTGAAGGCGTATTATATCAGCTTAGCTTGCTCCATCGTGAAATATAAAGAAAGAATGGGGAGTTGGAGACACAGGACTTCCCTGCAGACACAGAAACGGGAAGGCAGTAAGCCTCAGCTAAGAAATTGTAATCGGAGGAAATCTGTACCAACTCTTGAAGGAGAGGGGATCTGAAGGCCTGCTCTTGCAAAAGGATTAAAAACTGAGTTATCCCAAGAATTGACTGAGATATTATTACTACTGAAACAAAGAATCCCAGAGCATTGTTTTCTTAACAAAGGGTCTTTGTCTTAACAACAAATACCACCTACTGTGGGCATATGTTTGTTATATTTTGCAACAAGTATATTGGATTTTATAATATCAAAATTTAATCATTATTCATGCACACGGGAAACGGTTCTTGCAAATATTTAGGCGCTGAACAATGATTGTTTGTACATGAAAACTATTCAAGCTACATGGGGTCTGTAAAATCTCAAATATCCAGCTGTATTAGTCTCAAAATGATTCCATGTTATATTTGGTTGATGTTGTTCTAACATTGTAATAATAGTTCCAACCTCATATTCTACAATATTTGATTAAAATTCTGACATTTATATGGAACCATTGTGATCATAGCGAATAATAGAGTTTTGAGTCTAATTTGATTCGAAACATTTACTGACATTCAAACAAAGAAATAACAAATTCAAGCCTGTCTCACATTGGATGTCAGGTGAAAATGTCCACCAACAGAAACAATCCAAGAATTTTACACGAGTAATTTTGCGTTATTGCAAATCTAATGTGAGACTTTAGTTTGTCTTTTAGAACAATTTCAGAGAACGTCTGTCTAGTTTTGAAATCATTTTGAAACATATTATTGGCAGAATTGTGAATTTTCACAGAAAAATGTATAGGTACTACATTGTACGGGCCCCGTCAAGGCCTGAGCCCTGGGGTGTACCCCCTTTGCCCCCCCCCCCTCTCGACACTACAGACTAACAAAACTTCAACACTTCTTAAGTGAAAGGTTATGATTTCTGAGAAGATTAATTTAAAAACATAATTTTATTAATTTTAAGATCGTTAGCAAAAAGAATATTGTTATAGGCATGTCACAAAATAATGGTTGAATTTTAGTGATTTAGCGAAATTTAATAAACTAAATATGAATAGAGAATCAAAACCAGTAAATTACGCATTTAACACTTACCCGTAAGAGCAGACTTTCTTGCTGCGGGAACTTGAAATTTACCTTGATCTAAAATTACAAAGGTTTATCTCATTTATGCACAGAAAAGTTTAACATACAGTTTAAGTAATAATTTAGCAATTTAATGTTTATTTTAATTCAAAACAATAAGTTTATAGCTTCAGAGGTAACATAATGTATTAAATAAAAGTTAAAAGTTCAATAAAGAAATGAAAACATTGCTAATGTTTTCAAAGTTTTTAGTCAAGTTGAATATGAATTTTTGTCTTTTAAAAATTTATAACCCAAGCAAAATAAAAACTGGTACTTGTTTAATATTCATTAACATGTCGGATTTAAATGTTCAATCTGCCAAATTCCATAAAAATATTTTAAACAGTCACAATCGCATAAGCTGGATTGCTTGGGACCAAGGAAAACTATGATCTGACTTAAACAAACTCCCACTTATGTGAACTAGTTTCAAAAGAAATTGTGGGAGTTTCACTGTAGAAACTACCAACGACAATGCAAAATGACAATCTGGCTAAGATTGTGCCCTGTAGCAAAGCCAAATCTTAGCAAACTAGCCAATGCATTGCAGCACACTGAAGTGAAGTTATAGGAGTTTTGCTCTGGCAAGTTTCATTTGAATTTAGTCCAAAACCTTGTATGAAACTGCAATAGTTTAACAGTACTATCACAGTGATCCAGATCAAATTATGGAATAAATAGGAGAAAATGAATTTTCGAAAATATGCCAATTTTTACATCTCCCTTGAAGAGGGTTTCCTTGGGCTTAACAGAACGCAACAAATTTCAAAATTGGACAACCCACTGATGAGAAATTGAATTTTTAAGTTTATCAAAATTTCAAGTGGTTGTTTACTTTAGAATTTCCGGTGCAAAGTATCGTTTCCTGCCAACTTGATAATGTCATAAATCAGCCTAGAAACATGCGATTTTCGTGCTCTTTGTACGAAATTGTCAGAAATCAAGTGGTGTCCAACACATGTAAAAAGGTTTTACATAGATTGTAAGATCATGGGTAGATGGACACTGTTTTGACGGATACTTTTTGCAANCTTACCGTTTCGCAAGTAAGTTAGGCAAGGAAAAACGATGTCACATTCAATCTTTAAACTTTTTTTGCGAAAAAACTAGAACGATCTGAAACGGGCCCTTTGGCAGGAATGCTCCAAATAGGTACTAGTATTTTAATATATTAATACCTAACACCTAGAATTACCTAGATTTTTTGTTTTCAACTTTAAATACCAATTTGTCACGAAATTTGTTGCAAAAAGTACCCGTCAAAACAGTGTCAATTTCCCCATGATCTTACATTCTATTTAAAACCTTTTTACATGTGTTGGACACCACTTGATTGCTGACCATTTCGTACAAAGAGCACGAAAATCGCATGTTTCTAGGCTGATTTATGACATTATAAAGTTGGCCGTAAACGATACTTTGCACCGGAAATTCTAAAGTAAACAACCACTTCAAATTTTGATAAACTTGAAAATTCAATTTCTCATCAGTGGGTTGTCCAATTCTGAAATTTTTTGCATCCTGTTAAGCCCAAGGATACCCTCTGTAAGAGGCATGTAAAAATTGGCATATTTTCGAAACTTCACTTTTCCTATTTATTCCATGCTCTGGATCACTGTGCTATGGCTAGCCTGCGTTACAGACCATAACGAAGGTCTGTGACGCAGGCTACACTATGGCCAACTGCAAAAAAGAACTTTATCATTACTAAATTAACTTTTTTATAATTTTTTTCATTTCTGCTAATGTACTATCATTCAGAATTTCAATAAAATTACAGCAGGCCTTGTGAGGAAGAAAAATATAGGTGCTTCCAGCTTGACGACTAGAATACCTTAAAAATTCCAGGTGCTTGATTGAGCACCTGGAACAGAAGTCAGTCTCAGAACGTTAAGAAATTATCGTTAATATACGACATAGCAAAAAAGACAGCAAGAAATGACAAGAACAGGCCAAGTTTATAAGCAGAATCGTTATAGTGAAACCTACATGCACACTCACTGTATTAACAAGGTTATCAACCAAGGCGCTCATTTTACCGAGCTCCTAGAATTTCCCAGGTGTGTGTGGAGGTGCTTGATCAAGCTCAAGTGCCTCTCCTTACAAGGCCAGCCACAGAAGTGGTACCAGCTTCAGGAAACAGTACACAAATCTAATAATGTACTCTTAAAATGCTTCTACCTTAAAAGTATGGCTATAGTATGGCCACACTATGCTAACCATAGCATTATTGTTTCATACAGGACCCGTTCTCACCAAATTTTTGCCACAGGGTTTAGCCTTAATTACTACTTTTTTATAAACATATGAGTGCACACAAAACAACCCACACACTAGCAGCACTTCATAAGCAACATCTTTGTTGCAATTTTAACACTAGCTTATCTCTTAGTACTGGAGGATATAGAAAAGGAAAATGTTGACAAAAGAAAGCTTAATTTCACTAAGAAACATATCAATAAAAGCATTCAATGCTTGATCAATTTGATCACTTCAGCAGGTGCCTTGACCAATTGGAAGCATCTTGTTGTCTCAAGTCACAATAGACTCCTCCCACAAAAGATATATTAATGAAATTCATGAAATTGGATTTAGAAAGATACATACTTTTAAGTCTACTACAAAAGAGTGTTGAACAACATTTTATAATAAAATTCTTAAATGTGAGTTGCTTGGTTGAGCAAAAACTTTCTTTCCAAAATTGGTATATTTGGTAGCTGTACAAATAATTTTCAAATGGTGATAATCTTGGGTGTTCTACTTTTGATAGAATAATTGTAAAGCCTAATTCCTCCTAGCTAGAAAATCCCCCTCTGACAAAATTTCCACAACTGCAAAGAGCAATCCTATTTGAAAGTTTGAAGTCTGAGAGAGGTCCCTTTTTTGGCAAGAACCCCACATAGATTTTAGGTTAATGCTGCTATGGAAAGAATTTTATGCCTAGTGAAAATTAGGCTAACATGTCTAGGTTCAGAAGAAAACATATTTTAAAAAGCTTAAATTTACAATTGACTAATTTGCTTACTTTCAGCATTGTGACTCACAAGGATAATTAATCAATACCTCCAGCAGATACAACAACAGACGATTGCAGCAAAGATATCATCAGGGGATTTCTATCATGATTTTTGTGTCTCAAAGAATTTGACTTGATTTGATTGGTTGACTTTTATTTGATTTATTTTTGACAGGACACACATTGATGACAGCGATGATTCGCTGAAGTGTTTTTATCCTGTATAAATATTTGTATATTATTATTATTATTATTATTAGATTTATCATGAGACGCAAAGGATTATGATAAAAAATTCCCTGATGCCATCTTTCACACAATTGCCTATTGTGTTTGTTATCTCATGTAATATTATCAAATTATGCCCCCGGTTTGGTTTCAACTTTTCTCAGAGGGCCTTTACATGAGAAATTTCAGCCCGTGCTGAGTTGAATACGAGCTCAATTTTGACAGCATTGCTTATTTTTCTTTGCGTTTACATGATATCTCAACACGGGCTGAGATACGTCACATGATATGAATGAGGTCGCAAACAATAGAAGCAGGAATGCGAGCCCTATTCAAAAAGTTGAGTAATTGCGGAAATAGATTTGATCTCCTTTGTTCACATTCTAATCTTTGATTTCAACACGCCCCGAGATGAAATTATTTGCGTTTACATGGATATAAGCTCTAATCTCAACCCGTGCTGAAATGTCAGCACGGGTTGAGTAGGCGAGTTGAGTTCAGCCTGTGTTGAGTTTCAACTCGCCCTCCTTCATGTAAACGCGATGAAGGCTTACACCGTCAAACGAGTTTAAACTCAGCACATGCTCAACCCAGCACAGGCTGAAATTTCTCATGTAAAGGCCCTCTCAATTTCATGTTCACATGATAGATACATTTTGAAACATATTTTACGAATGAAGCTTGTCCTTGGAATGCTGTTAATCCCTTTGCATTTTTCCCCCCTTTAGCCCATCAAATAGGGGGGGATTCTATTGTCATGTGTGACTTTGCTTGTCAGAACACCACAACTCAAGACATTGCTTGTTGGGGAGAAAATAGTAGGATTTTATGGCAAAATTCCAACACCAACTATTGTTTGTGCCAAACAAAGAATATTTACCAAGCACTGTCTGGGTCATGATGGAAAGACAAATGTTTTGTCAGATAAGGGAGATCTCAAATAATTATCCACGGGTTTTGCTAGTTTAGCAAAGGGTAAGTGTCTCTGATGTATCAACCAATCCTTGGAAAATCAAGTTATGAGAAACTAATAATGTGCCAAACGGAAAGCATCAATGTTAATGCAAAATTGTCAAAAATTCTGTTCCTTATAAACAAAATTAACAGCTGATCTTTGAGCAGGCAAATGTTCTTGGCATTCTGAGGTGCAAGAGTTACCAGCGCTAAGCAAAGAGGCTAGATTCCCAACATTTCATGTTATTGCAAACAAAAGTGATATGGGCCAAAGTCATAAGATAAAATGGATCAAGGAACAGACTATTACACTAAGACTGGTAGCAGAGATATCTTTCAAAGTATGCTTTGATCTTTGTCAGATCCATCAATCACATCAATCAAGAGGACAAATTTAAAGTCAGTCTCACATTAGATGTCAAATGAAAATATTGGTGAACAAAAACAATTATATAAATAGCTTTATATCCCAGGTGAGTCAGAAAAATGTATACACTGTTTGATAAAATTGTACAATAAAAACTATACTAGAAATAACAATAGTTAATGAGTGCGGCGTTTTAGGGATGAGAAACAAACTGAAGCAAAGTACGGAACAACAAATAGTAACAGGCCTTTTGTGGTTCTGTTGGCATCGCAATTCTTTGTTCATTTTGAAATTGAAAATTCAATCACCCATGGAAAGTTTTTTTGTGACAACTGAAATCAGACAACTACACATTCCACAAAACAAGAGAGATTAAGGTTTATGCCTTTGACGTTTCATGATTGTGTGATCACAATACGTTGTTTCGCAATACCGCAATGCAGCGTTGGCAGAAGCCTCATTTTGAGACATGGAATCGAGATAACTTATTATGACATTGCCCGCAAGTTCTCAATTCAACTCGAATAGATATGCGGCTCCGCCGCAAAAATCCATTTGAAAAAATACAACTCCGTTGTCTTGCTGAGGGCTTAACCTAATTTTGAGAATTTATCCATAATTTACAACTCGCAATCTTAATCTCAAATCTAGAATTTCCGAAAACTAGTTTCCATGGGCTTTGGCTAACACTGTAAGACCGTGGGTCAATTTAATCCACTTTTCAACCATTAAAATGGTAAAATAATGTTTTTCAAGCTTGGTCATTGTCTCCTAATGATATGGAAACCGTTGAATTGGGATTTATACTCTCTCATCAATGCTGAGGATCAAAATTTCAAAATTTACATGATATTGAACAGCCCATTTCTAGTGTTTTTTGGCAAATTGGGAAATAGGACTTTTGGCTATAAATCCTGATTGCAGAAGAAAATAATGTACCTAAAACGATGAGAAAAATCTCCAAAATTAAGTTGAAGCCTCAGTCAGATGATGATGGAGTTAAAATGTTAAAAATTTGTTGCATAGCTTTTCTTGTACGATATTTCAGTGTACTTATCTTTCCAATTCACCCAGTAAGTGATTTTGCATCACCACAAATCTCACCTTTCATCAAACAGACTTAATTTTCTGTATCGGGGGCTTGACCTCAAAAACAGCAGAATTTATGGTATTCTGTTACCACCATCTCTTATTCTTAGGAAGCAGTGGCGGACACTTTGCTAAATATTGGGGGGCCAAGCTATTGTTTCAGTTGAAATGCATTGTTTGTTCCCATTGTTTTCAAACAAAAGATCATTGTTTTCCTCAACATTGGGGGGGCGACCGCACCCTTTTTTAACCCCCCCCCCCTAGCGTCTGCCACTGTCAGGAAGAAAACAGATTTCATAGTCATTCTACCCAAGCCTGTCGGAACTAAATCTATATAGGGGGGCTGACGCCCAACGTAAGTGTTCTCAAGCCAGCCAAGATGGGATCCTTGCCCTAGGAGACATTTTTGATACCTACGCCCATCAGATTGTTGGAAAATGCCCCTCCAGTGAAAAATATACCAATTAATGGGGCAAAAGATCGCAGCTGACCAAAAGCTTCCTCATGAAATTTTGAAATAAAACATTTAGAAATCATTTAGAAATTGAATGCGCTGTTCAGTTTTAACCTCTATTTTTAATAACGTTTGCAGCATTTTTTACTAAACTAAGGAACAAATGTAAGCCAATTATAGGGGCAGAAGCTCCCCAGTCCTTTGCTTCTAACGGGCCTGTACCTGCTAATGTTGTTCTAAGATCTCACAACATTAGAAATGAAAAAGAAATAATACTGCACTTACCAAGAACACTGAGCAAAACTGGAGAGTGGAGACTTGAGGACTTAGCACCAGGCTTGTTGGAAAGCATGACAGTGCAAAAATAAATATCTTCGTCACTTGTTTTCACATCTTTAATTTGCAAGTCTTTTTTATTTATCAGAGTAACCCTATTTCGATACCTTTGATCCACAGTTAGAGGATTGTTTCCATATTGAATAAAAATTGCATTTTCGGTATCATTCCTTCTCCATTCTACTAAATCAAATTCTGTTCGCGTTACAAGGCATGGCAATGCAATGGTTGTTTTAACAAATGAAGTAACACGAGTTGCAATTTGGGGAATTTCATTTGCGCCGGCTAGGAAAAAAGGAAAATCTCAAATTAATATTTTCCAATAAGCAATAATAATATACATATATCAAGCATTAAAATCTATGAATACATATTGTGAGGCGCTGTACAACTGTATTTCCAAGTAGAAAGTTAAAATATATTTAGGTTAGTTCAAGAATATACAGATTAAACGCTAAAAATGTCAACGGATAAAATTGTCACTTATTCTATTGGCTAAAAGCAGTAGTAAAGCAAGTGTGTTTTTAATCTTGATTTAAAAGTTTCAATGTTCTGGATTGTTTAATTTGAATCGGTAAATTATTCCAGAGTTTTGGAGCTGCAGCAGCGAAAGATCTCTCTCCGCGTGTTTTGAATTTGTTTTTGGAATCATTAACATCATAATAACATAATAAGGGTATACTACATTGTAATACAACTAAATATTAATGTGAATTGTTTCAAAGAATTTGGTCCTATCTAATACTGTACATGTCTTACGTATGTCAATACTGTTTTTGTCCAAGAATTCTTACAATCATAGTGTGTCTCTGACTTTATATCAAGTTTTATAGCCCTCACATTTGCAAAATATCAAATATTTCAGATTTTGGGGTACTGTATTTTTTCTACCTTTCATCCATTGATTTGTTTGTTTGTCGACTTATTTTATATCGATATTTACATTTAGCTTACTATATACAAATATATGTACAAGGCAAACTAATCCAAATCGATAATTGATTGATTAGGCATAAACACAATTTCAACTTGAACATGCAATTGTTGAACACACATTTGAGCTTATAACATGCGATGTGGCATGTCCCAACACAAAAATAGCCAAAAATACCCTGACTAAATGCATAAAAGGTTTTTGGTCTGGGGTGGTACTTGATATAGTTGGGTCCTGAGGATGTGCCACTCAAAAGGGTATACTTTTCAAGATTTTAGTATAAATATGGGTCCTACTTTCACAAAAAATGGTCAACAACGACTTGGATGTCAATTTTGAGATTTTGGACGAAACATGGGTATACCATTTCACAAATTTGGTAAATATGGGTACACTTTTTTTAGAAATTTTGTAAAAATATGGGTACACATCATTGGAAATTTGGTATAAAGATGGGTCACTATCTTATTTCTTGGGTGGTGGCACATCCCTATCGCAACTTGGACAAATACCCCTGGGTTTGTTAATGCTTCAATATTAACTTCCTCCCATTGAGTGCAAGATCTAAAATTACCAAAGATGTCAGAAAAACAGTATGGTGAAATCTATCATCTCCTTGGTTTTTTCCTGGTAGACTGCATGGGAGGAGTTTCCCTGGTTTCATGAAGCTCCTTTACAGTCAAGCAATATCAAGCAAATATGACTCAGCACAGGATACTGAAAGAAATGTTTCCCTCGCACTTTCTGAAAGGATATCATATTTCACCACCAGCCCATGAAGGAGACAAATTAAATGAAACTCCACAAAGCTAATCACCCAAACAACTAAACTTTTGAGTCAAAAAATAAACTCAGACAACGCATGAATAACTTTCGTATTGTTTTCGTAATTACATTTTCATTAATCCAGCAATATCAAAGGCTGAAAACAATGGGTAATCAAGTTCTTGTCGGCCATTTTGTGCATGAAAATCCTTCCTGCCTGCATTTTAGCAATTACATGAAAATCGGTTTAGGCTAACGAGATCTAAATTGAACTCAAGCACGTGTAAATATTTTGATATTTTTTTAATGCGAAATAAAGTGTTTTAGGTTTGTTTCTGTCGTTGATGTGATGNAAGAAAAGTCTGGCGGTTAATTTAATGTCGAATTTGACTGCACGAACTCGCTAACTTTATTTTAAAATTCTCTGTACAATAATGTGTCTAATTTTACACAACATGTAATCCGATGGTGAATTTTGCAATGAATTTCACACAGTAGTTCGACGTAAAATTAGCCGTGTCTAATTCCACATCGTGCTGAATTCGCCATGAATTTATGGTGAATTACACAATAAAAAATTAACTGGTGAATTTCACTTTCGTGGCTAATTTCACAGAAGATTTCAAAGCTGATTTCACAGCGAATTTCACCACTGTTTTACCTGTGCTTGTCGGCCATTTTGTGCATGAAAATCCTTCCTGCCTGCATTTTAGCAATTACATGAAAATCGGTTTAGGCTAACGAGATCTAAATTGAACTCAAGCACGTGTAAATATTTTGATATTTTTTTAATGCGAAATAAAGTGTTTTAGGTTTGTTTCTGTCGTTGATGTGATGGTTACTGCGTTTTCCGTTCATAGACAGTCCCCGACAAATCTGACACGATTTTAGAGGCGGGAAGGAGAGAAAGACCGAATTTTAAAAGAGTTCACCATCTAAATTGGCGAGTGTGAACATTTTGAGTAGTTTTATGCGAAATAAAGTGTCTTAGGTCTGTTTACGTCTTTGATTAGATCACGACTTGCGTTTTGACGTTCCTAGGCACGCTATAACATCGCCCTCCCCTCTATCACAAAAGTTTCTTGTCTATTCCCCAGTGCCTCGGTGCGCTCTAGTTTTATCTATTTATATGTGATGTGAAGGCGATTTTGTTACGGTTTGATTACTTTGGGTATTATAAATAACATCAAGCCATTATAAACAAGAAACAAATCAGAATTCGGAATATAGGCGATGATCGATACAGGGCGACATGACCCTGCTCTTCTTCTCAGACGCGATTTTCGGATGTAGGAAGGAGGGAGAAATCAGGCATAAAAAAGGTGAATTTAACACTGACCCCAGAAACGATCAAGGCGATCAAGACGTCTAAATCCCTCCCACACCTTCCCAAAAATTGATAAATATAATTCAGACTTAACTAAGGTATTTAAGGCAGACATAACTGCCATAAGCCCTGCTAAAAACAGTGATTTACGACAGACGGAAAGACTTTTGGCGACGACATTTGATTTTGTGAACGCGATCGACCGGAAGCCGTCTCTGATATAGGGCCTCATAGGGTCAGCACAACTGACATCGAAATTAATTACATTTAGTTGTCTTAAAAAAGTCATAAAATGTCTGATAACTCTCGTGGATACTTACCAAGAGTGCCTAAAGCCAGGATACTTGCGAAGAGGAGAAGTAACTTCATTTCCATCCTTTCAGCATGATTTGACCTCGCTCTCTGAAATAAAACAAGTTCAACTCTTCACAAAGCTGCTAGCAACGGCTCGAAATCGACTTTGTAGGGAAGTAGAACAGCGACTAATGGCGGAAAACAGTTAGTATCGGCGACAAAGGATAAGGTTACAATCCATGAGATAATTTCGAGTAGATTTCGTATTTTCCTGGCCTTTAAGACATAAAATAATAGCTGTGAGAAGTAAAGCCATAAAAAACCCGCAGCGAAGACGGCTTGCTGATCTGTTGTTGATTGATTTCCTACAATCTGATTTCTAGACGGGGGTTCCTTGGTATGAAAATAGCTACTTCTAAAACTTGAAGCAACATTTCCATTTTCGCAATAAAAACATGAGCATTTTTGTAAGAAATTCCTTGGAAGAAACGGGCCAAAGGATATGAGAAACTCGAGTACTAAGTACTAAGTTTTAGCAGTACTAAGAAACCTTAAGAAATAAATTAGTTCAAATTACAAGCTTGTCACGCACATGTAAAAATTACATCATTATAAGTTGACAACAAAAAAGAAACAAATGAAGATATTAGTGCTAGTTCAAAGGTGTGGAAATAAATAAGAAACATTAGCTACAAAACTGTAGGTTGAAAAATAAAATCAATAATAAAACGCGTACAAGAAAAGCAAATGCTTCATGGAAATCACCATTTTCTTGCTAGATTCTGATTTACGTTGAAAAATTATTTCATCTACACAATTTCATATTCCACTAGTGGAAAATTACATACCCTCTGCTAGAGTTCATTTGTTTCCTTTCCTACAATCAAAATTTTAGAATGTTCGAACTTGGGCAAACTTTCCTCATCTCACATACGAGAATCAAATGCACCCCCGTCTTTACAAATTCTCATAGAACAAAAGGAACAATTGCTTCAAACAACCAATCAAAAGGCACACCACTGAGTCAGCCTCTTTTCTTATGCAAATCAAAGGACCTGCCGACAGCCAATCAAATCTTTACCTGCTTTTCAAACCTGCTGCATTGTTTTTAGGAATCATTTGGAGATTATAACATTTGTGAATATGTCAAGCATCAGACGGGGTTTGACAGGTCATATATTTGTGGGGACAAACATGGATTATACTTGGGGGGCTAGGCTAGGGGGAGAAACTCATGTTGAACCAGCAAGCATGCATTTGCAAAGATAGTTTGGAATAATTTTGGCAATTCTCCCCTGAGTTCATCCCTATTTTTTGTAGGCTGGACTGGTGCCACCCTTCTTGGTTGTATTGACAACATTCCTTCTTCAATTTGGCGCCCTAAAACGGGGCCCCCCCCATATTTTTGCGTGATGCGTTATTGGCCATATTTCCGTGCGTGAAATCGTGAAATCTCGATTTTTGGTGCGTGATTTCGTGAATTGAGATTCTTGCGTGAAGCGTGATATGAGAGTTTTAGTTGCGTTATGCCGTGAAACAGGCTTTGCCAATGCGTGAATTCGTGAATGAAATTCAAACTGAGATGATAGTTTTACAAATTATCATTTAAAGTTCCATAATTTATTCTAACTTGGTACATAATAAACAAATAGTTCAATCTCAAGTCAGTATCGGCATTTCTTTGCGTCATAAAACATACCTATCTCTTTCTCTTTTCGACTGACCGGATCCCTTCTATCGTTTTGTTCCAGACCTCAGACCGCGCACCTTTGTTTTGCGACTTTTTGTAAAAAGCTACAAACAACCAGTGGCATGACCAAGGGGAAGGGGAAATGGGGGGCATTGGACTTCTACTTTTGTCAAAAGATGGTCTATGAAATTCTTTCAGGAACAAGGTGAAAGTGGTTGGGTATAGGTAGGATAGGGTAAAAAGTTTCCGAGAAATACTGGAACGTGATTGGTAGTGTCGTTTTAAGCCAAAGTAAAGGTTGGTGTCGTTAAAAATTTTCCTAGACGAACTATCACAGAATTTTGAAAGCTTCTGTTTTGGTGGCAGGCAAATCGGATTGTGAGAAGCGTTCTAAGGCAAAGTAAAGAGTATTTTGGCAAAAATTTTCCTGACGGTGGTGATTAATAGGAAACTGTTAGAAAAATGTCAAAGTTTCCAATTTAGCACTGGCAAGCATGGGATCGAGATAGGCATTCTAAGCCAAAGTAAATAATTTCTACCTAAAATTTTTTTCTGTGGATGCTAATTGATGAAAACACTGTCATAAAATTGTCAAAAATTCTACTTTAACACTGGCAAACATGGGATCGGGAGGTTTTTAGCCAAAGTAGAGTGAGTATCCTCAACAAAATTTCTGGGGGCTGCGCCCCCAGACCCCTGCACTTTAATACCTTCTGTTAATTTTTGCCTTAGTAAACACCGCTGTATACTATTTCTGTTACATTGCGTTTTTCTGTCATTTATGTTGATTCATAGAGCTCTCAGTCATACTAACAAACAGTATACATTTAAAAATCTGAAAACTAGTGCTATGGTCCTTCAAACAGGCCGGGCGAGCATCAGCTGACGCAAATATTGGATTTATTGCTTGCGTGCACGTGAAAAGCCAATTTTCCTGTGCGTGAATGCGTGAAAAGCTAAAATATGGTGCGTGAATGCGTGAATCACAACCCCTATGGGGGGCCCCTAAAACTTGCCCCCGTTGCAACGTCCCAAGTTATATCAAATGGAAAATGAGAATTATCATAAAGTATTTGTTTTTGGGGGAAATGACAAAACACGAGGGAACGAGGGATACAGAAACCAAAAATGCAAGAGAAACTTAACTTTAGCTGCACAAGTGTAAATAGATACAGTTTCTTGCCTATGATACTTCTACTTTTGCGTTGAAAAAATGTGTCTTTCACTTTACGCATCAACATGGAAATACCAGTTTCGTTCTAACACAGAAAACAAGCACGTAAAGCTTATGTTCCGAAAAAGACCAGAGTTTTCTGTCACTTAAAACCTCTAACCTTTGTTGAAAATTTCTTATCTGAACGATTTGGAGGACAAGCCTAAACCTGGTTTTCAAGGCAAATGCAAAACGCCACAGCAGTTGCAAATTAGTTGCTTTTTATGGTAAATAAGTACCTTTTCTAGGCCTTTTGTCCGAATGCGAACATGTCTGATCCTGCTTATCGTAGGCAATTTCTCACGTTGTGGTGCCAAGATCTGGATTAACTTTCTATCATTATCAATGGTGCCTTTACTCTTTGGTAGTTTATCTTTTGATAATTGCATTTTCAGTTAATTTTCGACTTTATCTTTTCCACTAGATGAGATCTGATAGTGTTGCCAAGTCAAAACAATAAAACCATCATACAAGGTCAAGAGAAGGAATTTTTTATATCTTTTATCAGTGTGACACGTTTGGAAATTAAAACCCTTTATCTTATCCATTCCACGGTTCTTCTTTATAAGTTTTTGCTATCAATTTTCCCCTTTTCTCCCCTCCAACTCTGTCTTCTCCCTTCCTCCTGGCCCCCCTCCCAAACCAAGTGGCTGCTTTTGTGTAATCACCAAAATTCGAGTTTACACCAATGGAAAAAGATTTGTACAGTTGTGTCCAAGACCTAATTATTTTATGTTTTCATGTCGTCACGAGAGCTTTGCTTTGAGTTAACGAAATTTGATAATATTGTGAACTTCTGATATAGAATCATACAACAAGATTGTAATGAATTATTATGAAATGCAATGTTTGGACTATTCCATTACTCTGACGTTGCTTCATTAGCCGTGGATGAAGCTTTATCAAAAATTTGGAGAATTTACAATCTACGGAAATCCCACTATTCATTCGATAGAACATCAAGGCCGAAAAATCTGCAAAGATTTTGAATGAGTTGAAAACCAAAAGCGTTTTCCACAAAGAAATTCCTTCTTTCCAAATGGCTTCTAAAAGCCTTTAATCGAAGCTTTCAAGAGAAAGGAAATACCCTAGGGATATACCAGAAATCAACTTTGAGTGAGTTAAGCGATGAAATTTTACTGAAAATCAAGCTTAAATCTGAGAGACCATAATCTTCGATAGATAAAATTAAATTTTGATCCATTATTTGCCAATATGGGGCGATCAACCACCTGCCAAAGGTTAGTGGCCTGAAGGAAGAACGTAGAACCTTGACATTTGCTAGCACTGCACTAATCATTCGAAAAATATGCTTTTCGTGTAATGTTCGGCTTATCCTCTGTTAAGCGGTACCATATAAGTATTGTTTACCTTTCAGCTAATCCTATATACTTGGACAATAAATCCTAAATGTACGCTCCCTTTCATACAAATTACTCATGAGCTTGTAAACATGATGCTAACAATGGCCTCTTAAAGATAATCAGGAATAAACAAAATAAATTGCAAGAACAGGTGTATGTTAAACTGGACTTGTAAAGAAATGGCATTGCTCAAAATCAGGTGTTCGCCTTACTTACCTTTCGAATTTACTTATTCTTTGGAATTTGTTTGTTTGGCATAGATTGAATGCGTTAAGTTCTATGTTCGCATGCACGATTTTGTTTTGTTTTACATCATTCTCGACTCATGACAGCTCGCATCAATCAACCAATCAATCAATCGAGCTACCAACCAGTCAATCAATCAATTAATCAAACATTAAATCACTTAATCATCTAATCAGTCATTTAAACCATCAGATAATCAAGCAAGCAATTATACGATCAATCACGGAGGCAAGAAGTAAGTAAATCTCTACGAATCAAATGAATAAATGATTCAATCAATCTATCAATCAATCAAACGATTAATCAGTCAATCATTCAGTTAGATAATTAAATAGCCTATCAATCAATCTGTCATTGCAGAAAACAACAAAGTATCAAGTAAAACAATCAACGAGTGGAAGAATGCAAGTAAATTAATCAACTGACCCATCAATAAATCGCCAATCAAGTTTCCGGTCAATCAAACAATCAAATCACTAACCAAATAACAAAATGATCAAGAACACAAAGCTATCACGTGATGACTAATTAATCATGCATTTGATGAACGGGTCAATAAAATAGTGAATCAAGTGCTGCAGTTTCAAAACAATTGAGAAAGCCGTTAATGATTCAAGTGATCAAATCAAACAGGAAGTGACAACATGGTGAAATAACGATCTATTCAGCAGTCGAACAAAATCACAGGGAAACCAGATTAACTGTTAATTTTTGTAGTTTTTGTTATTTGGTATTTTATTCTATTTTTGTATTAAATCATGATTAAATCAACCTCCTGTCATTTTCCGTGATTCTATTGTGCTGCACAGCGAACTTCCAAGCTGCCAAGGAGCGAAGGGATGGAAGTTTGCCGCGCAGCACAATAGAATCACGGAAAATAACAGGAGGTTGATTTAATACAAAAATAGAATAAATTACCAAATAACAAAAACTACAAAAATCAACAATTAGTCTGGTTTCCCTGTGACAAAATCTATAAAGTGATCAATCGACAATCACGCAAATGATAAATAACTATTCCACCACTGCACTATGATTCCACATAGGGTTATCATTTAATTGATCAAGCAGTAACCAATCAACCCTGTTCTAATCGGCAATCAAGCAATCTAGTAATCAATGAATCAAGCAAACATCACATCATCAAGCAATGACAATTACACCGCAGATGGTTGAAAGAAACTTTCAACCATCCCACGGAAGTTCCGGGAATTTGATTGGTTGGTTTCAGGGCCGATAGCAGCCATGAATTCATAGGGGGGCAAAGAACCAAAAATTTCCGACGACAAAAGCAACAACAACAACAGCAACAACGCAAGTTGTAGGAACATTTGTTCAAATCATGCGCAAAATGACTGATGTAGTCCTTCAATAACCAAAATTTGGAATTATTTTGCAATCCAACCTTGAATCCTTCAAATGTAGTGAATATGAAGCAAAAAGATGCTGCAGGTTCAAAATTCATGTCGTCATTTATCCTCGAACGTTAATAAATTCGTGTTCAATGCATCATTTCTCCGACAAAATCTTTTAAAGGTGGACATGTAAATCACGAAAAATCCGACAGGTAGAGTGAAATTTCCGACAAACGGCCTGCTGGGGGGCGCTCCGCCCCTGGCCCCCCCACTGGCTTCGGCCCTGGTTGGTTTGTGATCTGTCGTAGAACGCAAGGCATCTTGATACAAATGCCGCTGATGCCATCTTCAGTGCATTCGTCTATCGGTCAATCAAATGTTCAAACTGATTAGGCTTCATCTACGTTTGTTTGTCTACCACTGCATGCTACGAGACTAAAGGGGCGTTGTATAGTCCAAAAGGAAATCTCATAGGTTCATATAATGAATTATTAATACAAGAAACGTTTTTGAAGCTAGTCAATATGTACCTAGCTGGGGTTTGCTTCTGCCGTAACGATGACGGTACGAAACTGCACACGCATTTGTCTCAACAAGGAAGCCATGGTTGAGGGGATTATCAATCCCTTGGAACCTTGTACGCTTTCACTTCAGCAGAAATCATTTAGTTTTCCCAACAAATAACTTGAATCTTGGAGAAATCCTGTTCTTCTCATAGAAACCTTGTACACCTTTTGCGAGGGAGTGATACATTGACACATTCCTCGGCCATGGTTACCCAATGCTCTCAAAATTCTTGCAAACAAACCGCTAAATTAGTTTTTGGTACGCACTGGCCATAGCAAATCTTTAAAGCATCCATATGGTTGAAAAAGCATGTTTTAACTGAGTGTTTAAATGGACATTAGCCAAAAAATCAAACACGACAAATGCTTATTCCTTTCACTTGTCGCAATATTTGTCCTAACCATATGTAGAATAATAGCCTTGCTGTTTGTTTTCTTTTATTGAATCGAATGCCTGCATTAATTTCCTCCTTCCTCTGCCTGCTCTGTCACACAACTAAAATAAGCAATTATGCTGTTGACAGAGAAACGTTTCACTTTGATTCTGATGAATAATTTTGGAACAGTTTCTTAATATCAGTCCTTTAAGGAAACAGAGATTTTACAGGAAACCAGGAAACTCATTCTTGTTAGCTTTTACAAAACTGTGAACGAATCTTTCTATTTAATTTCGGACCATCATTTCAATTTGTTGGCAATATTACAGCCACATTTTCTTTTCTGAAAATCGACTGCTGAACCTTTTTCTTGGCAAGGATAATTTTCTATTGGCAAATCAGAAGTTTGACTCGATTTTCTAGAGGCAAAGCAATGATAGCGATAGTGTATACAAACAATCCCAGTGGATCCTAAGAAAGTCTGCTTCTGCCTCGTGGTCTCACGGGAGAAAAAAGAAATGCTTCTACTGTCACATGGGAATTGTTCATAAGCGTACGGGAAGATAAAATCTGGGGGGGGGCTGCCCGATAAAAAGTCCATTGTTTACCGAATTTTTTGCCCGACTTTGGGTGTATTTTTGCCCGAAAAGGGCCTATGGAATTGTTTGCATGCACTGAGAATTTGACTCTGAACTTCACTTTCCCTAACTGAGATAAAAGTGTCTTCGTTATTATTATCTAGTAGCTCTCTGTAAATGACAGAAATCAGTGACCTGTTTGTGCGTTTGTGACGACTCTAGACTGGACCGGTTTTGGATTTTTCGAGCTCCATTAAAATCTCATTTTCACCAATTTTCATATAAAAAATTAGCTTAAGCATTAGTAGTATAGGCCAGTTGTTTAGCTAAAAACAGTGTTTAAATCTCGGCCTTTTATCTGATCTACATATATAGTTCTCCTAGTCAGCCGGTTCCAAAAATTCTCACGTCAACAAAGCTGGAAAATTGTTGGCTGCAACGTTTCCAACCAAAGTCACGTATTCAAATATTTGATTTTAAACAACTGGTTAAAGAATGAACTCCTGGAAAGTTGACTTTCAAGTTCAACATTACTAATCTCTGTTTACTATTTACATCATTTTATTGATAAGAATTTTACTCAATATATTGATAAGGAAATTATTTGCTCACGACAACTTACTGCTATGTCAGCTATATTCATAAGCATAGGCTGAAGTGAGGAAAACTTTTATGAGACCTTGTGAAGAAGAGGGAAAAACGTATGCCGCTGGTCATGGCGGATTTCCAACGCGGGCACCACATGACAGACCAGTAGTGCGTGCGCTTTTATGAGTTGCTGTGGAACAAATGCATGTGGTGAAAGTATGAAACGAATTTCAACTGCTCATGGACACAATCAACGCAAGCAAAAGCGCCAAATTAGGGTTGCTAGGAGCTTACGTAATGGCGGAAGTTGCTACGGTTCAATCGTTCCTCGCTTCCCTGTGGCTTCCTTGCGCATGTCAAGTACGTTTTTCCCTCTTCTTGACCTTGTGTCTGTGTGTGTACAGTACAAGGTGAGTAAAAGAAAACTTGCAATATTTGAACAATGGTAGAAATTCATCAAATACACCGATCTGAAAGATTCTTGTTTCAATCTATTGATAAAAGTATAATTAAATTTAGAGGCCAAACTCAGTTGTCTATCGGAACATTTAGTTGTGGAAAAAGCGATCAGAAAATCATATTTTTGGTCCTTTTTTACCTTTACCTTCAAGTTGGGTATAACAAAGTCTTTTTAACTGAATTATTTCAAAGCCCTATTGTTTGAAGTAAAACCCTGACCAGCCTTGTGAATAGGCCTAACGAAAGCTTTCAAGCCTACGTCTCGCTATGATCACCTATACGACATTTGAACACTAACAGAGATGCCCAAAATGGCCTCTAAATTTTAAGTTAGACTTTTATGAATTGATTAAAGCAAGAATCGTTGAGATTGGTCGTCTAGATTAATTTCTACAATTTTCCATGAAGTGCAAGTTTTTTTTCTCACGCGGAAGGTTGCAATAGAATATGGAATTATACATAATTATACATTTCGGCCAACAGGCCAACACTGAAACTCGCTGTTGACTCACCCGGTAGTCAACGAGAACGACCTGTCAAAACAGTGAAATGACTTAGCTGAGTGAACGTTAAGAAGAGCAAAGCCAACAAAACAAGGTGTAAACATTCAGACCAGAAAGCTAAACTCTTTGGTCTTTCAGAATGAAACTAACTTAGTCTCATTCTGAAAGACCTGAAACCTCTGGTTTTGCAACGGGGAAACTACAGTCTCTCTCCTTAGTCTCACCAACAGTCTAAGTATTGTGAACTAATAGAACGACTAATGAACTAAGCAAGAACGTGACTCAAAACTATTTCAAAATAGAACGAAGTTCTTCGCGAAGGAAAAGGTTCTTTCCATAGCACAGCTTTGATAAGACAAAGAAATGTTTTTGATGGTCCAAGTTAAAAAATATTTAACAATTTTCGGACCTCGAGTGCCTTCAGTACTTGTCTGATTAGTTTTGTTAATGATCAGATTCAAATACTAATGTAAAAAAAATTAATTTCTTTATATAAATGTAACAAAAATTAGAACTAAACTTGTTGCTATTTTCTATTTTATTTTGATTCAATGTTTGTAACACTTAGCGAACTTCAAGAACTAACTTACTAACCAAAAATGTACGCAATAACCTACAAGGTTGATGTACAATATTGCATAGATAGATAGATAGTTGTTCAATGGTGTATTAGACTGACCTGACTCTTCCATACCAGAAAAGTATCTTTAAAAGAAAATCAAAACAAACCTGACGTGCCGATATTATAGCAAAATAAAATGGAATACCTTCTTGAAACTAGCTTGATAAAGATAAAGATATCCTTTTCAGCTCCTCTGACACTAAATTTTATTCCTCTGAGGCCAGATTTTACTCTTTTGAGACCCAACTTCACTACTTTAATAACAGGATAGTTTCGCAGAGATAGTTTCGATGTTCTAGGTCCTATACATTCTGCTTGTTTATAATTTACGCTAATATCATGCAATTCACAAATTAACCCATTACTTCTTCGAGTTGGTTAGAACCCCAATCAAACTACAAAATTAAATTGATAAATTATGTATTATGGTAGACTATAATCATACGAACACGTGTCCAGGCGTAAAAATTAAGGGTTCTTAGGTCAGCAATCACTGTTTGCCTATCCATAATTGATGCGTTGATAGCATCATCACGTCACCACCAGAAATAAATTTGATTTCCAAAAACATCTGCGATTTAGCAAACATGAGTGTCTTGCTGATTGTGAAAGTGCTCTTTTTAATGCCGATTGCGGCTTTATTTCTTCAGCATGCCGACTTTCTTATGAGCAATCTTGATTTTAAAATGAGAAGATATCGTTTGGTTGTTTTCGTGATTATGTATCAAGTGGCCTAAAATTTTAGTAAAATCGTGTTTACCTTTTCGCCAAAATAGCTATAGCACAAAACCGCAAATAAGGTTGGAAAGAATTGACCGATTTCAACCAACTAAATTTTTATAACTAATTTAATCTTTCTTCTGTATTGTAAAACTTCAACAAACACAATCTGAATCATTTTTCGCCAAAATATGAATTGTTAAACGCCACACGTCTTTCTGACTCACCCATAGACTGACGACGTGATTCCTTGTTTTCGTTCAATTTTTTAATCTGATGTTTCCATTTTCTCTCAATCCAATGCGGAAAACTGAGACTCATGTAACCAGTCTAACTCACCCAGTAGACCATATAATAATAAACTATGATCTTCAAGTAAATTCTACCACATTTCCTTCAGAAATTTAGAACTTGCGATCACTTAATTTTATTCGAAGCTTTACATGATTTTTTCCTTAAATCGGAAAAGCTGTAATTTAGAAAATAGTCAAGAAATCAAAACAGTGAACTGTGGAAATACTGTAAAGTTTCTAATATGACTTTCAAGCTAAAAGAATAGTTTCGCAATGGCTACACCTTCACGCCTAAAAGTAGCTTTGCTCTGCTATCATAGACTCATTACATAAGTCTCAGTATCGCTCATTGAATTGGATGGTTAACTGCTATCAGTCATGAACTAGTCCCGAAAGTAGATGTTTCCGTCTAACAGCATAGAAATCAAATCTTTAAAAAAACATTGCACGATTGGTTGATGCCTCTTTCGTTTGATTTAATAGCTTGAAAGGAACTTCAAATACTTCGTTATAAGTGTTCATTGGCAGTCTTTGATACCTTGATTATTTTCAGAATTATTGTGTTTTTCTTTTTTATTGAAAGAATTTACTTAAAGCTTTAAAAAAGATTCAAATCGTTGTAAATTTAGGATTTACTGGAGGAAAAACGGTACAAACTTCAAGGAAACCATAGTTTATGAAGGTCTATAATATGGCAGTAAGCAGAAATCCGTAGCATTTCTGGTTCATGATTTAGCAATTTGATGACGTCACAACCAGAAAACTGTTTGAGACACAGAAGACGCTGTAATTCTGACAATAATCAAGATATCAAAGATTGCCAATGAAGACTTATAACGAAGTACCTGAAGCTCCTTTCAAGCCATTAAATCAAACAAAAGATGCAGCAACCAATCACGCAATGTTTTTGAAGATTTGATTCATATGCTACCCTGCACGCAACCTCAACTTATATCATGCGGAGCGTGCTGGCTGCGCGCAAGCTAAAGCCGGACGCACTGTACAGTAAGCCTTTTAAAAAATAGCTCTCGGAACCTCCCAGGGTTTAAGCTTAAACTTGACAAATCTCAAAGTTGCATACACAGATAGCATAAGAGGCTCTCGTATTCAATTAAGACAAGTCATTCCAAAGCTGAAATGCATATTCAGGAGTCAGTTTATCCGTATAAGAGTAGAATTGAATTTTGACAATGAGTAAACCAGCCGTTGCATAATCTAGCATAATTGTAGAGGGGATTTTGAAGATTTTTTATAATCGCACAGATTTTCTTGAACACCTGGGAAGGCTGCGAGTTTTATTGAAAATTGTAGTGGTGACCTCGTAGAAATAGTGATTAGGGGATTTGTTATTTGAAAATAAGGTGCTTTAATTTTAATGAGTTTACGGTGGGGGTTAAACTGCATGCAGGGTATAAGCCAACACAATCCCTTATTGTTTGTTGGTGATTAAGGGTTGCGTGTTGTTGTTGTAACTTGAACATGCAAAGTAGGCCAACAAATGGAATGGTGAAAATTTAGGATTTCATCTCTGCTAAATAATTCTAAACCTGACAAATTGACTCCATAGTCATGTCAGCCGACGACTCCACATATCCCATTAAAGTCTACACCAATAATATTCGTTATCGTAAATCTCACGTGACAACTAATTTGAGGCAGATTTAAATGTCGAATTAGTAGCTTAGGACACCTAGAATGAACCTTCAAGAGCTTTCTGTTTGATGGTTCATTACAATTTTGAAATTTAAAAAGGAATGTATCAGCATTCATGCAACGTATTAAAATGTTGAAAAGTTGAAAAGTTAATGAAAATGGAACCACTGACGTCTACTCTCTAGCCAAAGCTGATGGAAACAACGTTCAGGAAATTCATCATTTGAGAGCAAACAAAAGTCAGTCTCAAATTAGGTGTCACGCGAGATTTGCGATAACGCAAAATTACTCATGCAAAACACTTCAATTGTTGTTATTCGCGGGAATTTTTACGTGACATNGTAGAAATAGTGATTAGGGGATTTGTTATTTGAAAATAAGGTGCTTTAATTTTAATGAGTTTACGGTGGGGGTTAAACTGCATGCAGGGTATAAGCCAACACAATCCCTTATTGTTTGTTGGTGATTAAGGGTTGCGTGTTGTTGTTGTAACTTGAACATGCAAAGTAGGCCAACAAATGGAATGGTGAAAATTTAGGATTTCATCTCTGCTAAATAATTCTAAACCTGACAAATTGACTCCATAGTCATGTCAGCCGACGACTCCACATATCCCATTAAAGTCTACACCAATAATATTCGTTATCGTAAATCTCACGTGACAACTAATTTGAGGCAGATTTAAATGTCGAATTAGTAGCTTAGGACACCTAGAATGAACTTTCAAGAGCTTTCTGTTTGATGGTTCATTACAATTTTGAAATTTAAAAAGGAATGTATCAGCATTCATGCAACGTATTAAAATGTTGAAAAGTTAATGAAAATGGAACCACTGACGTCTACTCTCTAGCCAAAGCTGATGGAAACAACGTTCAGGAAATTCATCATTTGAGAGCAAACAAAAGTCAGTCTCAAATTAGGTGTCACGCGAGATTTGCGATAACGCAAAATTATTCATCCAAAACACTTCAATTGTTGTTTGTTATTCGCGGGAATTTTTACGTGACATCTGATTTGAGACAGACTATAGTGCTGACTTTTTCGACAGGTGGTACGCTTTCTTAGCCTGCGAGCAGACTATACTTTTCCACTGCGAAGGAGTGCCAACGATAGAAAAGTATAGTCTGCACGCAGGCTAACACTTTCTCTGACTCACCCGGAATTATTATTACACCCGTCATAGCTTTTACTATCACCTTCGATCAATTTTAACTCAGAAATAAACTGCCAAGTCTAGCAGTGGACTTCAAACTTGAATTATTCATGTAAACGGTCTGAATTGTTTTGTTATAGTGCAACGTGGTTAGGCCGAAAACAACACATCTCAAACCAAAACATAACATTCGCCAAATCAACATTTTAGCTTGGAGTTGAACTAACCATTCGGTTTTGAACATTGAACTAATAATGTTATTCTTAATGTTATTGAAAACTAAAATACAACTATTCTTATGCTGGTATTCGTTATTGACAAATTATATACCAAAGGCCTCCGGTGCTCAGAATCGACAAAATTCGATTAAAGAACACATTTTACGATCTTCGTTTGGCGCTATTGTCCAAAGGACTAAATTATTTTCCGAAATAATAACTATTTTATTCCTGAGCAAAAGATGATGAAATTATCGTTTGAAACAACTATTAAGCTGAATTCATAATTACAGCTTGCGAAATGCTTTCCAATCAAAGTGTGCAAAAAGGTCGTTCGATCCAGATCTCTTTTACAAAATACGTCTATAACTTGACTCACATGAGCCACCGACTAAACACTAAACAGAGTCTACTTGATCAAACTTGAGCTAAATTTATTACCTATCGATTTTTGATTGCCGCTAGATAATATTACCGCCATTTTCTTTTGTTTCGAACACCAAAATCTGATTTATATACAGCGGCCTAGTGGCGAAAAGAATTGGAAATCAAATGAAGGATTTATTCAAAGCGTCTATTGTAATTGAATCAAAAGTTACCCTGACCAAAATCTTAAGGAATAAAGTAACAGTAAAGAGTTTAATCTTGTTAGTGGGCCAAGATAAAGTGAATTATCACGAATAAGATATTTGAACAGACGGTATTATCATAACATTGGCCCTTTGGAAGTATCCAGGTATTTATTTGCGTGCGATCCTTTTATGTATAAATCCTTGGCCTATTTTATTGAATCTTATACAGTTAAATATTGGAACAGCGGGAGAAAAAAGTTTCTGCGTAAACACTAAGTTCTCTTTGTAATGTAAATAGACTTCATTCTAAAGGATCAACTAACTGTAAAAGCCTGTGTGGGAAAATCTAGCCAAAACTTCCATTCGTCAAGGACAAAACCGAGGCTGAATGATAAGAGCCGCTGAATCACAGTGGTAACAGCAAAACCGAGGCTTTGATAACTTGAGGGTCTATAGTTAACGGAAATGAAACCCGGCCTAATTCTTAGCAACTGCGTTGTTACAAACCGAGGCTTCTTCAAAAGAGTATGACAGTGTCAATGAAACGCGAAGCATGGTTCGATAACTCTTGGATCTGAAGAGAATGAACATGTGTACTTAGTATAGTTCTTAGCAACAGCACTGTTAACAAATGAGGTTGCTTCAAATGTATACCTGTGCTACTAAAAGGGCTTTCTATATATAGACGCAGGCATAAAGCAGGTCATACACGATGTAGGTTTATGATAGTTCAAAGATCATCATAGCTAATATGCAGGCAAGCTCTAGAGTGCACCCTTTTTTAACGACATCTCGGGTGCGCAAGGCAAAAAAGCAGGATCTCAAAATTGGGCAAAATTTCACATTTGTAAGTGCGCAAAGAAACTTTTGCTGATAATCTCGAATGCCTCTATCATATACTCTGAATCCTCATGAACATTGTTTTATCTCATAACTTTTTCATATGCACTTTACTTGCAAAAGTATTGAAGTGAAACGCCTAGAATATGGTGACAAAGATGTCATGTGACTTATTACCTTAGAAACCTCGTAACAAAGAGAGGGACTTGTCTTTAACTCAGACCCCAGCCCTTGACTCACATTCACATACCTTGGCCAGGAACATTATCGTCATTTCGTTTTGTAACAGAAGTTTCACGAAGCTTGCGACAAAAATATGGTGGTCCAGTGTTTCGTGAGATCATACAAGATCATATAGTCAGAGATGAACAATACAGCCTTTTCTGCTCCATAGCAACCTTTCGCTATGATATCGAGGCAGATTTGACAGGGCAGCTGCGATAAACCGTTGCAAGGTTTTCAAAACAGCTGATTCTCAGTAAAGTTATAAGCCACAGCCAAAACAACAGTCAGGGTTGTGTTAGAGTCCAAATAAACAGTTTCACAGCAAACACAAGCAAATTAGGAGAGGTTGCTAAAATATAGGATAAATGCGGAATTTTGTGTGCGTCGTACACAGCAAAACAGCACTTGTTTCGACCATTGTGTTGTGTTTACTATTGCTTAAAGCTAGCCTGAAGGCGTGGTAACATGTTGGAAAGAATGAAAACAAGTAAATCAGTATTCTTTGCTAACGTAGATATGAATTTTTCTCCAAAGAAATTGTCGAAAACATGGATAGCGAATTCTATTGCTTCTCTAGTGAGAAATTTTTTTGCTTGTCCTATGTTTGGCAAAATACCCGATTGTCATGCGTGAGGTCAAAATATCACATGATCTCAGAAAAAAATGTTTTCGCACACTATTTTTTAATATTGAATCGAATGATGAATCCTTGAGGATAGCGTTAAAAGGAAATCTTTTCATTTTGCTGTAATTCTACAGCGAGCATGTTTTATTTTAATATTTTCTAAATCATAGCACTTTTATATTGATGCCCATTATGAGGTCGTGAAGTAATCAAATTCCTAGACTTGCTCCAAGTCTATTCTGTGGTCCATCAGCGCTCAATAAAACATTATAACTTCTGCGGGGGCGTAAATCGTGACGAGGACGCTGCGAAGGAGAAACAAGAAACGAAAGGAAACAGAATATATTCTGTTTCCTTTCGTTTCTTGTTTCTCCTTCGCAGCGTCCTCGTCACGATTTACGCCCCCGCAGAAGTTATAATGTTTTATTGAGCGCTGATGGACCACAGAATAGACTTGGAGCAAGTCTA
>REGM01000038.1:1597531-1629605 GCA_004194415.1 Aurelia aurita
ACCTGGTGAGCATACCATGAAATTGCACACAATTTTGAGCAATATCTTTTTGTCCAGTCAAATTCTTTAACATGGTTGATTATGTCAAATATGTATCCTTAGATAGATTATGTACGAAACAAAAGCTAATGTGAAGTCGTAAAATTAAGAACTCTGAGCCAGATTTTCTAGGTCTTCTACGAGGTCTATAGCTCAAAATACTGGTTTTCATGCTATCAGTTCAAAGTATTTCGCATGATTTAACATGACCGTTATAATATATAGATGAAAGTTGGTCTTTGATATAACTGAAAAGACGAAAGTTTAAAGATAAGTGGCAAAACCAAATTTTACAGATTTCAAACGTCGAAACTTGTTTGTGACTCACCTGGTATAGTGATAATGATAATGTTCTGCAGTCATGATAAATAATAATAAAGAATAAAGATGTAATAATAACAATATTTATAATAATTATGTCTACCATTATTCTCTATAAATATACGGCATGATAATGAAATTGATTGAAAAATATCCGTATGATATTTATGAAAAATTGATATTTACAATGATGTTAAAAGTGTTAAAAGTCCTATTTTAGATGATATTGACTAAATCTTTGTAAGAAGCAAGGTGACACTGACCATGATATCAACAAAAATAGCGATGATCTTATTGTTGATAAAGAGGTATTGATATTGAAAATATTAATAACAACTGAAGAAGATACTGATACTAATAACATCATGATTGATAATAATACTAAACTGCTGATATCATAATGGTGTAGAAGTCAATTTTAAGGACATTAGAAGTTCTATGACGTTACCATGATGATATGCCTGTACATGCTATTACTGCTGGTGATAAATAAACTGGTCCCATATTGATATTTACAGTAATATTAAAAGTCCTAGTTTAAGCTGACTCAGTCTTAATTTAAGCTGATTTAGCTGACTCAAATTCTTGTTAGAAGCAAGGTGACACTGACAATGATATCAATAAAAATATTACTAATTTATCGCTGATGATAGATGTATTGATACTGAAAATACCTCTAACGACTGAAGACACCAGAAGGTGATATTAATCTTTGATAAAATTCAAAGCGACAGGACACTGATATCGGGAGAGACAATAATGAAGATATGTATGGTGATATTGCAGATATCAATAAGGACGATAATACTGGGGCCGATAAAGGTTTTGCTTACTTTGATATCAATATGCTAACGATATAATGATGATCTATGATATTGTATGTAAGCATAAAATTCATAACAGTCATCTCTATACAGCCAGAAAATTAATCGTCTACATAAAAGCCAAAAACCAGTAGTAAGGAACTCACTTTCTCGATTGCTCTTCTAAATTTTCGTACGTAAAAATGGCTTGCAAGTGATACACAAACTTCAAACGAATCTAATATTGCACGGTAACGTTAAAATGTCAAGGACTGTAACACTTGTTAATAATAATAATATATAATAACAATGTATAATAATAATAATAATAATAATAATAATAATAATAATAATAATAATAATAATAATATAGAATAACAATAATATAAAATGAATGAATGAATGAATGAAATGAAATGTTCTTGCTTTTTCAATTCTGTCATCTTTCGTTTCAGATCAAACATCACATATGCTTTTAAACATTTTAATTTCATTCGATTTAGATTAGTTAACTTTGTATATATTGTATATATTGTTAGCTATGTAAATATTGAATTAAAATAAATGAACAACAACAACAACATATGCTTCATACGAAACCAAGACAACTAGAAGCACCCATAACAACATAGAACTTCGACAATGGACGGAAATAAGTGGAGCAGAGGCGAGCATATCTTCCATAACAATAACTCTAAAATTAGAGTTGTCTTCAGCCACTTTTAACTCCGCCATTTCCCTTTAGATATCGTACTGAAGACAGAGATTATCAAACTTAATTCCTAATTCTTAAACATGAAACCAATATGACTTGTCTGAAATCGCTGATAACTAGACAGAGCCATCTACAACTGAAGGGCAACTGAAGCGACCCACTGCTTGCTTGTCAGATACTTACTCAGGCGATTCTGTTCGTGTTGTTTATTACTCACCGACATTAAAGAAACTCCTATTTTGTACCCAACCTTCATCTTTGTTTACGTAAAAAACACATCGCCAAGATTAAGCTTCATCAAAAATTGTTAGGCCAAAACCACAGTTCGCCTAAATGTCAGTTTGACCTACTAGGAATGCTATGAATCAAACAGCACTGTACGCTATAGTCGTTAACTGTGGGTGCAGGTGTTCTAGAGAGTAAAAGCCATGAATATGCATACTTTTCGGGTATTCTAAATTGGAAAAATGCCGCATTTTACACGATAATTTCGAAAGATATCGCGAAAATGCGGCAGTTGTTGAGGATATTTCGGTCGATGATATCCGACAAAGAGCGCCTGAAAACATCACCAAAGAGCAAAAGTCTACAATTTCGATGAATATGCAAATTTTTGTCAGGTATTTCAACTGGAAAGTGCCGCATTTTTTCACGGTATGTGGTCAGAAATCGCGAAAATGCGGCAGTAATCGAGGATATTTCGTTAGAATGATATCCTACAACAATCACCCGAAAAGGCCACAAAAAAGGCGTTTTTATTACCGTTGCGCCAAATAAGACTCACCTCTGTTCATAGAGGCTTATGCGTCATGAAGCTCGTGCCTTACTTGGGTAGCGGCATGAAAAACGCTTCAATTGTACATTCTGCTAAGTTTGGAGACACTAGTGGTCCTTCAAATTGGTTAATTAATTATCAAACTATGTTCTGAAAGAATTCAGAGTTGTTTAAACTTATAGGTAAGGATTTTTTAGTATTGTGGCTAGATATAGCGATCAAGTTTAAACATAGCACAAAAAAAGTATTATTTTCGTCGATCGAGAACATCAGATACAATAGGCTATATTTAGATCGTCCAAGTCTCCCTAGCTAAGCTGCTTTCAGCTCCGTTGATTTACTCTAATTAAAGTCCTATAATATTCGTGAAAAATTGCAAAAATAGCGCAGAACTCCCTTAACGACGCGACGTCGATATATGACGTTTGTACTGTGTGGGAACAATACGCTTCGCAGCTTCACACCTGTATCACATTTTCTCTGAACTTAAATGAATGAAAAAGCGATCTTATTCTCATCACTTCAATTTATGAATCTTTTAATTTAACATCCGAGAATACTCGCGAAAAATTCTTAAAATAGAGTACAATCCATGTCATGATGTAACTATGACGTTGGTGCTGCGTGGGAACTATTTGCTTCGCAGTTTCGTAGCTATACGACATTTTACCTCCATAAAGTCAAAAACGAAAACGCCATCTTTCTTATATCGCTCCAATTCATTGGGATTGTAATAATTAGAACCGGAGAATATGCACGAAAATCGTTACAATAGCGTAGAATCCATTTTATGACGTCACCAATGACGTGGTGCTGCGTGGGAAGTATCTACTTCGCAGTTTCACAGCTACCCTAAATTTTACCTCCAAACTCAAATAAACGATCACCAAATCTCGAATTTTCTCATGATTTTAATCGCTGCTGTCAACGTTGGGCAGTGGGAGTACCTGAATAAAACGTCAATACGTAATTGCTTATTTACCAAAGTATTGCTGGTCTTGTATAAACACGATACCAAGACTGAAAGTAACTCTATTCATTGATATCACTAACAACGAGAGAGTACTACTCCAAAGCACGCATATTCGCTATAGAGATTTCATTGACCTGCTTCCAGTTTATAGTTTAGACATTAGTGACTCGTAAATTGAGGTTTCTTTTATCAGGTTTTGTGATGGAGCGGAGATGTCAACCGCTGTGTAGAGCTAAGGACGTAGTCGCAAATAGTCTACAGTTTATAAAAGTGTTGGCTAAATTTCGGAAGACGTCGATTAGAGCTTAGTGCTTTGTTTTACAACAAATTCTTGTGCATTGAAAACGAGGCTTGGAAGTTGGTTAGTTAGAGCAAGGCATAGAATTCTATGGAGCAAGGTGACTCCGTAACTTAGTTCTCCTCCGCAGGGCTTGTTTGATGGATATTTCCCAACGGTACGATGACGCTATTAATATGACTGCTTAGAAAAAATGCAGTATTCGTAGTTTCGCTTCTTGACAGACCTGATACCGCTACAACAACAACTAATTTCTCTCCGCTTCCGCTTCCAGAAGGAGATCTGCCTCGTTCTGATTCAACATGGCCTACTGGGCAAAACAGGCTATGGGCCTAAATCAGTTGTTATTTTTCTTAAAACAACCGCCACAAAAGCAGTCTTTCTGACAGGGCCGTAGGAAGCATCTTAAACTTGGGGAGGGCACGACATTTCAAGGACACTTGTTTCATTAAGCTAAAAGGAGCAATTCTGGAAACAAAAAGGCCACATTTTTGTTTATTGAAAAATCTTGGGGGGGGGCACGTGCCCCCAGTGCCCCTCAGTTCTTATGTGTCTGCTTCCTGAACTGCTGCACCGAAAAACTTTCCTTCGAGCCATAATTTAAGTGATTTTCTTTTTGTTTGGAGATGCAACAGATATCGTAAATTCGCTCGCATCTTTCGAGCTTCTGATCGTTTCAGTCGTTCAGCAGGTCAGTCGAACGAGTCTTCATTTATGCTTTTTTGGCGGGAAGTAGCATTTAAAAAACGACTAGCCGTGAAAGTTTGCTCACCAAAATGTATTCAAAGAAGCACCTTAAGCCTAAGAAAAGGTCGTGTTTTCATGCCAGTACAATTAAATAACAGTTGATGACAACAAACAATCCTTGCTTCTACTGTCGTTGTTTTTATCAAGATGCTCGAAATATACCTGTCCTCTCTTTCTTTAAAAAGCGAATCTGTGAAAGTTGATTTTTCTGAGAAACCTTGATTTGATTAAACCGTCAAAGCTAATTCCAAAAATTTCGCAACTTTTTCCAGCTGCGAAAATTTTTTCCTGTTAAAGATTCTTCTCTTAAATCAAAATTAAAAACTAATTTTAGGAACTTCAGCATTAGTTTTCAGCTGGACTTTCGCGCGAAAGACGAGACAGTTAGCAGCAATATTTCCGTCCCTGAGGCTATACTTGGTATAAGCCAGAGACATGCTGTGTCCAGATGTGTTAAGACATTGCAGACAACCGCCTTTTAAGCCACTGAGAGGTTATACAAAGCATAAGCGTCTTATTTTGCAGAGATTTTACCAAATTAGAAACGAGCCCGCTGGTAGACTTTCGGAGAACTTTACCTTACGTTGTAAACACTGTACACCTAGAATCAATACAGTAAAAACCCGCACAAGAACCTTCATTTATTAAGAACCTACAGCCTGAAATTTGGAATTTCTAACCCTAGATATAAGAACTTGTTCACCCTGATTTTCTGTTCAGGTTCTTATTAAAAGATTTTGGTTTACATAAAAAATAAAGAAAAGCAAAATCGGCCATGAAATTGATCAATGTCATGAAAGTATATTGCAATTTGCGCACAGGTATAGATAATGAGTCTTAATGCTCCATATACTGTAGTTATATTGTGCATTAGTTATACAGATGTAGCACAACATTTACACTTCTTGATATCTATTTTTTATATCTAAGAACCTATACCCCATGTTAAGAACCTGCACCCTGATTTTGCAATACCCCCACATAAATAAGAACCCAAACAGGCTGATTTCAAAAACATAGGTTCTTATGTGCGGGTTTTTACTGTACCTAGTCGTAGTTTCGCTCTTTGACTGAACAGATACGTCTAGAATTGCTACTACTACAACTACTGATACCTCATTGAAGCGACAACAACAACATCAATTCAATTCAATGAGATGAGCAAAACTTTAAGGCCTTGTAGAGTAAGGTTAATTCACACCATGAGAAATCCACACCATGATACTTTGGTGTTTTCTGTCTGTGTCTTTGTTTCCCTGTGGATATTTTTCGTTTTCGTGTCTTTGTTTCCGTGTGTTTCACAACGACGCTGTGCAGGCGAATACACCAGTCAGCTTCATTAAAAAATGCAGCGCAGCCTCATTATGAAAACACAGGGAACCAAACCACAAAGAAAACGGAAAACACAAAAGTATCCTTCACACTTGTGTTCTTAAGTTATGATATTATAAGTAGTGAGTTATGAAATATTATGAAAAGTGTACTGTAAACGTTGTTCTTGTTGTATATTCCAATATATAGTGAAATTGATCAAGGACGATGCATGCCCGAAACATGCTTCGCAAATATAAATTCGTAGTTGTCCCGTTGAGAGGCCTTTATATAAGAAACGTGAGTCGGCCCTTCGTACTAAGAATCGTCTAATTTTGTAAGAAAATTTTTTCCATTTTAGTAGTAGCGTGCAAAAATCATAGGCCTAATACTACGATTACTACTGACGGGTTTCTTGACAACATACAGCAAAAGTTTTTGGAAGGTTCTTTTGCGCTTGAAACAATACAATTGTAGCGAATATCACTCAACAAGCTATGGATTTAGTCTTGGTGTTTCTCCAACGTAATGCCAGAGTTTCTTAAATTTTTGGCCATTAGTTTCTTATAATGAAGTTTCTTCTAAGAAAAAATCACCCAGTGAATTAACGTGATATTTTGCAGTTTGCGGACTTAATTATTGAATGTTTGATTGTAATATCTTTCTGAATCAGCTATTAGTCATGAATGAAAGAGAGCAAATGAATCCAAGTTAAATGAAATTTTAATTGCTGTGTCAGCTGACTACCTGTACCTGTTGGCTGTTGTTGGCACGACGAACTACATCGTAGTTATGCAATACACCAGTGCTTGGAATCTTCGAAATGTTTTATCTCGATTCATTTTTGCTTTAAACTGATGGAAAACTTGTAAAATATTTTTGCCAAGCCTGATATTCAAACCTAGAACCAACTATCGGACAGGGAGTCCAAAAACATCCAAAGGAGAATAACATTTGCATTCACACAATTTATCGACTATTCTCAGCTCATTATCCAATTCCCAAGCCGGCAGAAAAGATGGTAACAAACATTCTTTGCGTGATGAACTATCATCGCTTTCCTCATAGCCAATTTAACGACCTTTGACTAAAAAGCCTGATTCACACTGGTCACTGGTCGTAAAAATCACGCTTTACAGTCAAAATGTCATTCCCAGTAATTCCCAGTGCAAGATGAACTTTCATCGCATTTGAAAAATTGGCGATGAAGAACGCGATATGATAGTTCATCGCGTAGTGGAAACCAGCCGGCCTTTAAGTGCCGCCGACGAATGGGTCCTTTGTTTACCCCAAGATTTTATTCCAATGGGATAGTTTGAGTCAATTTTGCAAAGAATGTAAAATAAAGGTTCGTACCCTCTGAGAAAAACAAGATCGCTTCAATTACACGAAAAAAACTTGACGACAAATGCAAGCTCTGAATAGAACATCCTGCCCTTTTCTGTCGCTCAATAGAAGCATAAAATAGTAACAATTAAAAAAAAAGTTTCATACCATATCTTGATGCTAGAGAAGCCTCCTTTGTACCAAAACAGCCAATTATTTACGTTCAAAGCCAGAAGAAAATCCTTGAGAAAAGCATCAATCTTGTGATTGGTAAAATGTTGAAAAATTCGCTCTGAGTGCAATTTCGATCTTTCGATGTCTGTAACTGCTTCAAACAAAGACAATCTTCTCTCTGAATCCAAAAACAAGAATCTAATAATATCCAAACACCAATTCAACAATGAAAATTATCTCCTTGAATTAAAAACCTCTTCCATGACGCAAAATTTCGGCGAAATGCTCACATACGCAAGAACATGCCACCATGAAGTGAAATTTCATCGATTGTCCTGTGTCAACACAAACTCATTAATTTCGCATAAATTTCAATTCTTTCATATGGAATTTGATTAATATTTTAAAGAGTTATTCCGTGCGGTTTGCTAAGTATTAACGGCCACCAGAAGACTAAAATGACGATTAATTCCGAGTTCTCGAAAAATCCCAAACCGCAGCTTTTGAATCAATCCGTTGGCAACTCCAAAATATCTTCAGTTTTCGTTTGAATGGTAAATCATAACACAAGACCTAGCTGTAGTCTAAGACACCATAATACAATTAAAAGGCGAGCGTTAGGGTTCCTTATCCTTTCTTTGTGAATTTTCTTAAGACAGTTCGAATCTTGCTTTTTATTATCATATATTTTTATCTCGCCACAAAGCAGTTATTTTAACAAAACCTTGTTTTTGAATCTGTATGAAAATAAGAGGAAGGGAATAACAAAGTGTGGGATAAAAAGTGACGTAGGGGGTCTTCAAGAGTGCAGTACTTTATCCTTTATAGGGTTTTTGTAAAACATGGAACGTGGACTATAGGGATGCAATACCGAAACCGAATGCCCAACTAACTTCACAGTTGCATTGCATCTAATCAACGTTAGATAACCGCTCCTAAGCCTGGTTCCCACTGCGTGATAAACTATGATTGCCTTCCAAGTCGCCAATTTTTCACGGACGATGCAAGTTCATCGCGCAGTGTAAAGGACATGGCGATGAAAATTTAAGCTCATCGCTAAAAAATTAAGCAACGAGGAGGAAGACGATGAATATCCAAACGTTTTGATATTCATTGCTTCGACGAGTCGCTTATGATTATTGCGCAATGGAAACCAGGCCTTATGGATCGTGTTCCCGACCAAGTGTAGCGGTGATTTAAAGGGGCTCCGACGCCAAACCATCAACAAATCTGCAAACCCGCACATGTCGCCAATTATCCATTGTTCGTCCATTGTTTTCTGCAATTTGTTTGGTGGCTTCACCCAAGCCACGAAAAAGTGACCGTTAAAAATCCACTTCTATCCGAGCAATCGTAGAAGATATGAATGTTTGGTTTGCTCCTCAGTGAAGTACAATGATTTATCTTCAAAACTGCGCTTTCATTTTGGAAAAAAATATTAAAATCCTGTCTGATATTTCCTTTAAAAAAACTGCAAAAATCATCGTTTTTCTAAAAATAGGCGACGGAGGCCCTTTAATGACTCGTGTTCTACTCTACCGTATGCAAAAACGCAATAACTTTACTGAGTAACAGCTTCATGAACTTCTCGCTAATACCCGAAATTCGAACGGTAATTTATAGTAGAGGAGCTAACTTAGATTTGAAAATTAATTTGCTTCACATCGGCTACACCGTTGTGCAGTTATATGCTATTTTGTCCAAAACTGTTTCTCAAAAAACGGCTTCAAATTTTGACAAATTTCTTTGTTTTTTTCAGCTACAGACAAATGTATGGCTTACGTTCTAAACATTTCAAACTAGCCATGCATAAATTTCTACGCAAAGAGTGACCAAAAACATTTTCATTTTTACTTTCTATCTCTAGATGACATTTCCTCGTCAAAAAAGGTAATTGGTTTCTTCAATAACTTATACAAATTGCCTATAATCGCAGAACGCCATACTATCACCTTGCTGTTACTGAAAGTCTATTGGCTGGCAAGTGGCGATGTTTTGACCCGGCAAACATTCAATCACACTTAATCGCACAATGTTCCCAATGTATCCTATTCCAATAAGTCATTCCAGTATTCGTTTCATCTCGATTTTCCACATTCCATGTTTTACAGAAAACCTTTATGAACCCAAAGGAGAAGCAGCGAGAGTTCCGTTCTGTTGCTAAACATTTTACGCAATATTGCCATAACAGGATATCCTTACCAACTTGAAATAAGACATGCAGTGCAACAATCTCAAACATTTATTCCGTGAGGTATACCGGATGGTTAAAAAAAGGTTCAAAGTATGACCAGCAATGAAACTTAAGCTAAGAATGTAAGCTGGTGTAACTTATCTGCTAGTGAAAATAGGGAACCCATCGTGGGAGGCTATCGGAGCTAAAGCACCGACAATTGTGGCAAGGCGAAAAGGAAATCACAGAATATTTTTGTCCCAAAATAACAAAACTTCCCAGCCCTTGGAGTTGAAGACTTTTAGAATTATTTCCTGTCTGTATCGAAAATACTTAATATAAGTTACGCCTCCCATCTGTAAAATAAAATAGAAACAGATGAAATCCCCTCATGGCGTCTTTACACTACCTAATCGAATCAGTGAATCTTCTCTTGGGCGACAGTGTGCTTTGATTTGCTTTCTCCTTCTTGCAAAGCTTACAAGATAATTACGATACCGAGAGAGTAAAAAAGTGGATTCACTGTTCAAAAATCGACCTGCCAAAATGAATTAGACACTTTGAAAACTTTCATTTGATTTGCATGACTGAGGGTTGAATTCAATTTTGAGAATCGGTTTGTAATCTATAGTGTACATTATTTCTCGCAGTTTTAAGTCAATATCAAGTTGGAACAGTGAATTTTGACTGCCTTGAAGCAAACCCAAGAAACCGATTTTTCGGCGATAAAAGATTACAGTACGAAAAGAAACAATTCATCCAACATTAAGAAAAACATCTCAAAAATTAAGTTGAACTGTCAGCGAGACGAAGGACTCAACATTTCTTAAATTGGTTGCATGGCTTATGCAGTATGACTTTTTAAACAGCTGATATATTTTTTTCTACCCGGTATATAACGGGTGGGCCAAAATGTGACCCCCAAGATAAAACAATTTCTGGAAAACTTTCGGAAAGAAAGATTTTGATGAAACTTATATGGCACTAAGAACAGCATAAAATACACCTATTCAGTGAAAATCAGTTCATTATCAGATGTAATTACAGAGAAATGAGCTTTCGAAGACAAATGGCCGTGAAAACCACTGTGACAAAATCACTAATCATCAACAATAACTCAACAACGTATTGCTTGATTATTGAATATTTTCTGTGCAAATAATGTTTTCCTAATTTCTCGTGTCAACGAGAAGGGATTTTTAAATTGATATCATGTTATGACTGCCAGCTAACCTTACTACAAGATACTAGAAAAGAAACAGGGACATTGGCATCAAAAATGGAAAGATTATAGCAGCTGGTTTCTTCTGTTTTGCTAAGAACCACTATGGAACTTCTGCAAAGCAAGTAGCAAACAAGGCATTTTCTTTAAAATCGCGTGATGCTGAGATATCTTTACGTTTTCCTCAATAACATAAACACAGTTCTACTTTTCTTACAAAAATATTTTTCGTCCACCTGACCGTAATTTTATTAACAGAATTTTATCAGTAAACAAAACCACATTTTGCTTGCCTCGTTCAATTTTCTTTGGTATTACATATATTTATCTCCTGCACGAATAAATGCTGTTTTTCTCTTAAAACCTCACCCTTTGCGATGACATCAGGATAAACATGATAGCTTCTTGATAATGAATATACCATTGTGCAAATCTTTCGTAACTATCTTTCTATTATAGATGGGAACAATAAGATCTCAAAGTGCAACGTCGGAGACCTTGTTTTATCATAACATTACCACAAACAAACGAGAAAGATCGGCTGAAGTGTACTTCTTTACTCCAGTGATACCTGGAGAAAACTCGATAATTTTGAATAAATTCAGCTCAAAATAATCAGAATACAAAGTTGTTTCTAAGCTGGTGCCCCCCAGAGACGTAGGAAACGAGAAATTGCCCTTTTTGATTGAGGAAATGCCCCTTTAGCTTAATGAAAAAAGTGCCCTTGACGTGTCGTGCCACTCCAAGTTTAAGATGCTTCCTACGGCCCTGGTGCCCCCTGCATCAAGCTGTAAAGAATCCTATGGGGGGGGGGGGCGCACTTCGCTGCAAGGAATTTTGTTATGACCCAATGCCAGAATAAGGTAAGATTTTGATACCCAATCCCAGAATATAGGCGAGGTTTGCGAGAAGTATTTTCACTGCAAAACAACTGAACCAATGCTGCTTATCCTAAACCTGCACATCACCAGAATTTTAAGCAAAAATTAGAACCCAATCCGAGAAAATTTCTGACAAAAAATGTTCCCATTTCCAGAATTATCTGGCCAAAAACTACAACAAAACTGGCACACATCCCCATATGACCAGATATCGAAAAAACCCCTTTCTATGTAAGGTATCTGACTAAAAACTTCTTCAGAAAAGACCAGAAAGTCGAAGAAATTTGACTAGTTTTCGGCTTCAAACAATGACAGCAAAGCTACCAAATATTGTTTGGTAGCGGAAAAACTAATGACAAATATGTGTCTCTTATTAGTAAAAATGTAACTACGTTGCGTTTTCAATTCCTTACAAGAAAATGGTTGAATTATCTCTAAATTTCTACCCCTTTCAAGCACAGGCGTCGAATCTTTGCAAAACTTTCAAATTAATTGTGTAAAATCTTATTGCCCCATTCTTTCAAATGAAATGCTTGAAGGGAACTTTAGGAAATTTGCCATAATTCCAGAGCATTTTTGATATCATCATTATTCTTGGAATTACAGCGTTTTTTGTTTTAGGAAAGGATGTACGAGAGGAAGAATCTAAAGCTTTGACAAACATTAAAAGCACCATGAATTCTAAACTTATTGAGGAAAATCAATATGACGAATGCAAGAAATACTCAGATTTTGAAGGTCTTCAAGATGGTAGCAAGCAAACGTCTGTAGTTTTTATGGTTTACGATTTAGCAATTTGATGACGTCACAACTTCAAAAGTAGCAGACATGTTAAAAACGCTGTAATTCTGAAAATAGTGATGATATCAAAAATGCTCTCTTTGGGATTATGGCAAATTACCAAAAGTTTCCTTCCAGCAATTCACTTGAAAGATTAGGGCAATAACATTTTACATGGTTAATTTTAAAGTTTTGCAAAGATTCAACGCCTATGCTCCCCTTTCAAACCTTGGCAGAAACAGATTTCAAATAAATTCACTCGAACTTTTAAAATGGTAGGACCTATTTTAGTGAAATAAATTCCCCCATCTAAGTTGGCTATCCTACTTTAGAGAAATCAGTGATTCACAGAAATCAGTGCATGATTCATGATGGTACCTTAAGTTGAACGGCTGTAAAACTGTAAAATGCCAAAGCTCTGGTTTGGAGGTGGAGGCATTTTTGTCCTTTGGAGATTAATATTTCAACTCTCAAAGCATCAATATCAACAAACAAGGTATCTATGTTCAAGTTGACCATCGAGGTATGTTTTAAAAACGTTTTCGGCTTGATTCACGCTAAATTCTCATCGCTAGGGTTGCCCAAATCTGTATACCTTTTTTGGGACACCCGGTATGTAGGTATAAAAAGCAAGAAACTTACAAGAGAGCATTTTTTCCTTAAGTGCTTATATTATCCAGTTATATGGATTTACAGCAGTCTAGTTTTACCTCACAAACATAAAACTATGGTTGAAATCTTTAAAACTCCCATACAAAAAGCAGGTATTGATTAACATGTAAAAGGGATACAGGGCTTTTTAACAATTAACATCAATACAAAATGTTCAAGAATTTAATAATACTGTGCACATCCAGATAATAGAATGTCTACATCACTGTTACAGTATAATCACATCCGTGAGGTAGCAATAAACACACTTTCAAATTCTTATGGTTTTTCGCTTAGCGAAGCGAAGCACTGCTAGAAACTACCACAAGTGACTCTGATATACTTGCAAGCTATTCTGTAAAAATAGTACCTAATTTCTAAAACCACAGACATGGATTTCTTTCTTGAATTTCTAACAACTCCATTGCAGTGCTTGGCAGGTTCTTTTAATATGGAGATCAACCCAAATGCATTCTAAACTAACTCTCTTTACTGAAGGAATGAGAAATGAATGCAAACCTGCATAATTTTCCGAGAAACTTTGAAGAAATGTGTTTGAATTTCAAGGAAAATTTGGCATCAATTGTGGCAACAATCTGCATCATTCAGACTGCATAACTCAAACTATCTAATCTAACTCAAAGATATGAAATGATGTATGCATTTATAACTCAATGGCAGACCTTTTCTTTCTAACCACAATGTAAATATAATGACTTGACATTTATATTTTGCAGCTTTAAGAATATATAACTCCCCGACAGCTCAGCAATCTTGAATCATCATGGCAGTTATGCAATATATACAGGACATGACCATTACAACATTGATTTCAAGACATGCAAATTGTCCTACCTTGCATTTTCTACCTTATTTACGCCCCCTTTCCGATCTGTAATATGCACATGGCTAAAATAAACATGCCCTAATATGGATGTGACCGCTGTCTTCTTTGCTCCTTATGTGAGCTTGGGCGTCTTTCATACATTGAAACATGTCTTCTCATTGGCCCTATGGGACTAGAAGGTCCATCGTTCATTGACCAAACTGGTAATTGCTGGGAAAGAAGTGTATGTGTTAAGAGGCTAGGTGGCGGCATTGGCAACAGGCCACCCCTCATTAAAGGATGCCGTCTTGGTGATGGGGAATCTTCATTGTGGCTTCTTCTGGGCGACAAATTGCCATTCGGTGTCCTTCCATAAGGACTCGTATCAGCGCCAATAAATTGCATTCTTGGTGTTCTTTGTTCTTCATTTGTCCTGTTTCTTTGATGTTGCTCGTCATCCGAAAATGAACGTGTTGGGCTTTGAGCTGGGCTCTCATGGCGTGGGCTGTCCTTTGGAGCATTTTGTGGTTTACAGTTTATAGGCCGACCAAACAATTTCAGAGTATTAAAAAGTTCACAAGCATAAGGAACGGAACATTGATCTTGATAAGAAACAAAACCAAAAGCTCTTTGTTTACCTGAATCTTTGTCTTTGGGGATGCGGACATTTTCAAGTGGTCCAGCCTGAAAAGGAGAAAGACAGTTTTTCAAAAATTCTGAAGAATTTTTCACATTTGTACATGTACTTTAAATCTTTGAATTTTACGAACTTGACAGCCGAGTCACAAACCATTTGCTTTATACTGTACCTGATGTACCACTATCTAATCGATCATATTTCCTAATTTAATGGTCTAATTTTTCAGCTACAGTACAGCCTTGCACAAAAAATTCTTTAGAATATTTGTAGTTTCTTGAGGATTCTCGTTTAAAAAATTTACAGTCTTTCATATGGCTTAAGAATTCTTATCACGATGTGAAGAATTTTTGAAAATTCTTAAGAATTCTTGTCATGTTGATGTGTGCAAGGCCTGTACTTATAATATACCGGGTGTCCCAAGAAAATGCAACAGATTTGATCCAGGCTAGCGACAAGAATTTAGGTTGAATAAATCCCTAATAATTTTTGAAGTAATCCTTGATAGTTAATTTGAAAATAAATACCTTGTTTGTTGATATTGGAGCATTGAGAACTGAAATATTAATCTTGAAAGTCCAAATTTGCCTCAACCTCCAAACCAGAGCTTTTATGTTTTGGCCTATACTACAAATGCGCTGTTTCGGGAATCTCCTGAATCATAGTGAAATACGAGCAAGAAGACTCGTGCTTAGGAAAGTATTTGAATAGAACCAGATTCACTAATTTATTCCAGAAAGAGACATCTTCCTTCATTCTACAAAAAGTTCAAATTACTTCTGTCTAATAAAAGATAGCCATCAGCGGAATGGTTCCCTTGGGTGTGAAAATAGATTATTTTGTGCAATGCATGCAATGCAATGCTTGAATGAAATGCATTTTGTATCATCTATCGTGGAATTATTACGAAACAAGCAATCGTATACACCCAAGGGGACTAATGTCCACGGGTAAGATATTTAAAAATGATCACGCACTCGCTCTTGGATTAGTATTTTGGTAGGTGCATTTTGATTGAAGAAAGCTATTCCTTGTTGACTGTATGCATTGACATGTTTGTCAATTCTCAGCTTTCAAATTTCTATTGAAATGTGTGCCAAAGCATGGGTCCTTGTTCACAACTACTATGCTATGTCTATGATCGAGGAGATTCCCCTAAACAATGCGTTTGCAGTATAGGCCAAAACCTAAAAGCTCTGGTTTGGAGGTGGAGGCAAATTTGGACTTTCAAGATTAATATTTTAACCCTCAATGCACCAATGTCAATAAACAAGGTATTTATCTTCAAGTTAACTATCGAGGATTACTTCAAAAATTATTAGGAATTGATTCGACCTAAAATCTTGTCGCTAGCCCCAATCAAGTCTTTGCGTTTTTTCTGGGACACCCGGTAACTAATTTTGGAAAGCCTTATATTTTAAAGATATTATTAATTAAGTTTTATGGAAATGTTTTCTTTCAAAGAAATGATTGATAATCCTTTGCCTCTTTCAAGCCTCAGGGGCCATTTGAAAGAATTGGATTTCCTTTCTCAGTATCAGTAACCACTCTAGATGTGCCTTGAGTCCAGATTGGAAAGTTTGTTGAGCGCACGCAAGATCTCGCTTGCGGAGGAACTTACGCAGTTTTTATCTGAGCCGCGCAATCGCTGATAAACAAAAGCTCTATTGTTTTAACCTTTTGTTCGCAACCGCAGAAACTACAAAATTTCCGTGCAAATCATGCTTATGCCATCTCAACTTGCACACGCAAAATACAAACTTTCCAGTATGGCCTTTAGTACAACTCTGTCTCTAATTTTGCTGTGGAGCCCCCTTGCATATCCAAAATATGCAATCTGGGATGATGAGAGCATGATGTTGCATTGCATCCATCCATACTCAAAAAGATTTCCTTCCAACACTCTTCTTCTTGGTGTGGTTGAGTGAGAGTTGAGACTGATTACCTGTAGAAACAGATCCCACAATATTTCTTCTGTCACTCTGCTATCAAAGCCACCAACAAAAATTGATTTAGCTGTATCAAAGAAAGTGCTACTGGTCTTTGCTTTTGACATGATGCAAGCTTTGTTTGGTATAGACACGTACTAGCTGGAGCCTTGCTTGTTGTGTTAGGCCCGGCGTTCACTTCTTCTTGTTGTGATTCCGATTATGAAGAGCTGAAAGTGTTCTCTTGACTCTGTTTTCAGTCTGCTGCCAGATCTTTAATCACTACTTTGAGGCAATTTTCTTGGCAGTAGTTTCTTTCCCTGCAAGAAGCTCTTTCGAACTTGTAAAGTTATCGTGGTTGCATGGTTGCACATTTACATTTTTACATTGAATTGCATTAATTTAAAACGAAGCTTTGCTAAACAAAGAGCAAAGCAAAGAGCCCTTGGGGTTTGGGAGGAAAACACAGAGTCACAGACAAAAGAACTCTTTGTAGAATTCTGTCAAAGGCAAAGATCTTTTGCGACCCAGAAAATTGGAGCAACAAGAACAGTGCCATCTGGCGGATCTCAGACACAAAATGTGCTGATTTAATAAATGCTATGGTTTATAGAGGATGGTGACAGGGGGGGTTGCTGGTACTGGGTACTGGCCACTGTGGTACCTGGTACTGGGACCTTTGGTACCTGGTTCTGGTTGGTATGAGGGTGGTACCGAAACAAATTTTCCAAGAACTAGAATTTATGTTATCAACCAAATGGTTCAACATATGTTATGTTGGAGCTGGATGCTCAGTTTTATAGCAAAAAATCATTTCTTAGAATTTGAGAACACCTTACATTAAAATCGAAAAGTTTCGGACGGAAAAGTTTCGGAAAAACAACGAAGTGTTTGCATGATTACAAAACATATGGTGAAACTAACTGTAATTTTACGATGATTAATCATGGACTACTTAAACTAACTATATAGATGTAATGAAAGTACTACACGAAAGGGGAAACAAAGAAAAGATTGGGGAAATACAAGTTGCCAGAATCGAAAACTTTACAGCAAGTTTTCTAATCTTCTTGTCAGCGGCGTCGCCAGCCCTGTAAAAGTTGGGTGGAAAAAGTAAAGAGTTTGGTTCTGTATGGTATACCCAGCCTTTTTGACACCATTTTTGCTTATGAAAAAATACAACTCTGACAAACTGGAGTGGACATGTCCACCCCAGTCAGTCCATCCCCTGGTGACGCCACTGCTTCTTGTGATACGCAAATTACAAATACCGTGTGCCCCAAAAAGTACTCCCTTCAAAAATCACCAAATTTCGATTATCAAACCTAACATAGGATTTTCTTTTCAATCTCTTTTGTCAATGATCCAAATATATTTAAAGATGATAAAATCTTTGTTTTCAAAGCTTAAAGGGTAAAAAATACACGTTGAAAAACCTTATTTTGAGCTATACTTTTTAAGCAACATAGTAAATCTTGCCTAATAGCCAAAATTTCACAATTTTTCATTATCTTTCAAGTCTTCAATAATAGTGTACGTTTCTTTCTTAACCAAATAAGAAGCTTAATATACAAAAAGAAATTAATCTGGTGCTTTTTGTAGTATGCTTCAAAATCAAGCAGCCCGAAAAAGGGCTGAACTTGCTAACTTGCTACAATGAACTTGCTACAATGTTATGTAATGTTGAAACAGATGTAGGACGGACGGAGAAATCGAACCGAACAATGTCATGTTGATTATTGAAGACGAAGGTGTGCTCGATTAACTGGAAGAAATTCTTATCTTATCTATATGACGTTTATAAGAAAAGTGGCGAGTGTGAATTGTACCGTTCTTCGTGTTTTACTGTTTTCAAAGAATTTAAAACTTTCGGACGAAAAAACTTTCGGACAAAATCAGATTTCGGACAATTAAAAGTTTCGGACAACATTTTGTCCGAAAGTTTGATCGTCCGAAACTTTTCGATTTTAATGTATGTGAAACAGCATCTGTGGGTGATGGCTGAGGCTGACACACTTTGAGGTTTCCGTTAGTTTTATTTGGTTTTCACCTTTCACCACATGCCACAATAAGAACTTTCTGAGAAAAGAATTTGTTGGATTTTATTTTATTTAGACTTTAATTCATTTCATTCGTCAAGTATTTTCTATTATTGGTACTGGCTATTTTAAATGTGTACTTGGTACCTGGCTCTATGGTACCTGGTACTGACCATGCTGGTACTGGGTACCGGGCCGTTTGGTACCTGGTACTGCCCCCTTGGTACCGTGGTACATTTTACCTGTCACCATCCTCTTAATAAACAAAGTTCTGATTTTGTCGAGATTTTAAGAGAACAAATCAAACGACGATCTAAAATTGACAAGCTTTTTGCAAGGAATGAAATTTGTAAAAATCAAGGCAATGGTATATGTGTTTGTCTTATAGTCTTTTGAATGTGAGGAATATGTTATGTTGGAAAGAGTCAAGGTAAAATGAAAAATAAGCACGCAGAAAACACCCTTCATAAAGAGTGTTTCTGCGTGCTCATTTTTCGTTTTACCTTGACTCCTGTGACTGATGTGAAGCTTTTTTTCTATCAACCAAAAGCTAAAACTAAGACCAAATACAAATACATATTGGTCCCAACCAGTGGCGTAGTGGCTCCAAATTATCTGGAGGGCACAAACTGTTTTGGCGCCCCCTAGAACACTTTGACTGTTGTCTGTTGTAAAACGAACCAAGGCTTTCCAAAGCTCACTCTTTCTTTAGACAATGCGTTAGAACCAAATAATGTAGCCTGCGTGCAGACTTTTTGGTAACTGGGGAGGAGGAGAAAGAAAGGAACTACAAGTTCCTTTCTTTCCCCTCCTCCCCAGTAACCAAAAAGTCTGCACGCAGGCTACAAATAATGACGATTGCTTGACATGACATCCTCGTCGAAACAAATGTCATACAGTTTTGGGAGGGGGCTAAACCTCAGTGCGAACAAAGCGAACACAAATTTTTGAGACCGCACCCTCTACCCTGGGTACCAGATGAATTTAGGGACTGTTCATCATTTACAGAGGGGTTGGTACCGAAGAGAAATGTTTTCTGGTCCAAAAAATCTTCTTACCCAACTCAGCAGGTGATGGTAAAACATCTATCAACATCTTTTTATGTCGGAAAATTTCTTTACCCAAATACCCAACACATTTCTCTTCGGTACCAACCCCTCTGTAAATAATGAACGGTCCCTTATGAGCTTTAGCGGAATGCCGTCATCCAATGTAATAAAAGTAGTGGAAACTGGGACTGAAGTAGTTAATCTATTTGTTGTTTTAGAATTGAATTGCATTAATTCAAAACGAGGTACTTCCAAATAGAGGCCATCCTACTGAAAAGTTTTTGAAGAGAAGGAGAGAAGCACCAAAATGTCTCTGGTTTCCACTTAAAAATTATCTTTTCAAAGAGCTGATTTAGGTGAAGAACATATATAGTTATTGAGGATGGCAATGGGAAAAGTAGATGTCAATGAGAAGTCACAGAGCAGGTCAAAAAGGAAAGAGAAAGAAGTCCTTCCAACGAAGGTATTTTAGGCCTAAAAAAATATAAAATATGATTTGGCCGGTGTTTTCTTTTGGGCGATCAGCTGATGATATCTATACTCGCAAGCTATGCGTTTACATGAAAAACCTAGATTTCATTTCAACAGGAAATTGAATAAAATGAACTATGAAATCAATTGTTGCATACTAAAATGAACTATGAAATCAATTGTTGCATACTAAATGATCCAAGGGAAATGTTTTTTCCAGTATGAAAGAAAAGAGGTTCAGAGTTTGATTGAATAAGCAAGGAAGCATGAAAATTCTGTTGCCCATTTTTGAGAAAAAAGAATGATGTTCAATTTCAGGGGGAAGATAGAAAACAAAAGGTCATTCAAGTTGAAAAAGGCCAATTAAGAAAAAACACAGGGAATCATACGATTAACTGTACAATGAACTATTAAGCTTCGGTGCACATTTATCAAATGCTTCCTCTGATCAAGTGAGCAGAATTTGAGTTTGTTGCTCCAGGCATCCAAAAAGTTCCATTTCAATTTTTGGGGGCAGGAACGAGAAGCCTGCAAGCACACATCTTGGTACAAGTGCTTTTATTCATAGGTTGTGATTAGAAGACTCCCTGGGTCGTTGACTGAAGAGCAATTAAAAGAAGAATTAGCAGGGATCCCAGAACATGACTACTTCAGATTTGTTCCTAAAGACAACAGGTTTTTATTTTTATCATTGATTATCATATTAATAGACCATTCCACAGTTGAATGCAAAGGCGCTGTTCGCGTTGCATCTCTGTATTGATTGGGAGGTTTTGAACTCAAAATTGAATTCAAGTCCGGCTTTGAAACCCCCATGCGATGCCGAGATGCAACGCCTTTGCATTACACTGTGGAATGGTCTATTGTACTGTAGTTACATATCTGTTGTATAAGATCTATGTTAGGTTATTATACAGTACAGGCATTGTACACATTATCATTATGACAAGAATTCTCAAATATTCTCAAGAATTGTTAAGTGTTTACAAGAATTGTTCACATCCAGATAAGAATTCTTGAAAGGTATGAAGGTCTTTGAAATTTTTAAACAATTAAGAAATCAAAAATTTTCTTAAGAATTCTTAGGCAAGAAGAAAGTGTTAGGGTGTGTTTGATTGGTAGTTCCAAACCTACCAAATTCTGAAAACAGTAGACTTTGCAGAGACAGAAGTATAATTCCCAATCAAACACAAAAGTCTCAAAACGGTAGGTTTCGATTCGCCATGGTGGCTCGCTAATGAAAAAGAGAATCTCATCGAAGTCTGTCAAACCTTCTGCCTTTTGGAGCAGAAGGTTCAGAAGGCCTTCCAAACCTACCAAACCTACCATTTTAAGAATTTCAGAGTCAATCAAACGCAAATTCCGAGTCTACCAAGTCTACCGTTTTCAGAATTGGTACCAATCAAACACACCCTTAATATCTGCAAGGGCTGTATGGTACACAATGGATGACCATGAAAGATGGCAGAGATGAAGGTTTTATCAAGACAAATCGCATTCTATTTACAGATTTTTAACAATTCTTTGGCTTTTCAATGGTTGAGTGCAGCACATCTTTAGTAAGAAGTTCCTTGCAGTGGCGGACACTTTGCCAAATATTGGGGGGCGAAGCTATTGTTTTAGTTAAAAAGCATTGTTTATTACATTGTTTTCAAACAAAAGGTCTTTTTTTTACCCAACATGGGGGGCGACCGCACCCCCTCGTCCCCCTGGTATCCGCCACTGGTTCCTCGCTTTCATCTTCTTCAGCATAATTGTGTATTCCACTAATTTGCAATGTTGGCAAAATCACAAATCACTTGCATTCAAGCTATTTTCCTACAAAATGACATTTTAACCATTCCCATTGCTGTTACTTTATTCCAGCCTTATGTCAACAACATTTGCAAGAGCTTATATCAACTTCAAGAGATTTGATGGTGTTGCAGAATTTAGAAATTCATTTGATGGTTACATTTTCAATGCTGGAAAAGGTATTTTTACTTTGTGATATTTTCATCAATGGAATTCAATTCACCATTCTTCTTTGAAGAGAAGGGGACAGAATATCAGGTTTTCTTGCTGGTTGCTTTAAAATACATATAACGAGACAACTCAATTCTATCTACTGTTGAGATGGAGGCAAAAAACATAATGTTATCAAGTCACCTCCAAACTCAACAGGGCAAATTAACTATTACAGCAAATAAAAATGAAGAATTTACGCTACTTAAAGGACGATACAGAAACGAAAAGATACTATACAATCAAAATAAAGACACCATATACCTTAAACTCTGACCAAGTAACTTTGTCAAAATGTTAGATAATTATTTTGACTACTCTCGAATCTGGAATAAACGCCCCCCCCCCCTACACGTATTAATTTTTTGAAAAAATCTCCCAAGGACATCCTTATTCCAAACCTTATTCCAGTTTATTAATTTCTAATTTCTTAAAATTTGAAACATGTGAAATCATCTTGTCTGAACATGATTCAAATTGTGTTTCTCATTTTAATAGATTTTCTGTGATTCTTAACTTATCTGCGATGTTCTCTGCAGTCTTAAATGCTTGTGTGTTCTATTTCCAGACCCCCTTTTTGTTAAGATTCAGGAAATTGTTCACCTGCCTTGCTTATTTCAGACCCCCTGTTTATTAGGTTATGGGAAATTTTCCACACATCCAGTTTATTCCAGCCCCCTCAGTCTATTCTGGACTTGGTTGTACATGCTCAAAAAGGAACGTTTATGTTCATATGTCAAACACCCTTGCAGGAGATGAGAGCAGTGCAGTGGTAGAGGTTGCTCCTTATCAAGGTATACCAAAAGATGCGAGAAGACGCAAAGATCTGAAGAGTGGAACAATTTTAAAAGGTTTGTTTGTTGGTTACTTGAAGTCTGAACAATTCATAATAGCCAATTTCTCATCAAACAGTAGATCAGTTATTGCCGCAAATGTCCCTGACAGAAAGCAAAGGTTTTCTACATATGTAGCTTTGACTCAAAGATCTTTCCAGGGCATCTTTTAATATACAAAGTGATGGGGAAATTCCCCACCAGCCCCTTCAATGTCCCCTCCAGCCATGCCCACTTTTCCCACCAGTGAAGTGCCCTTTTCAATCAAATACTGTGTTCAGAATATCATGAATGTAGGTTGAAGACAGGTTTGATAGAAGACTCTATAGTATAACAAAATATCCATTTTTATAGCATCCCTTGAGTCAACTTTCGTTATCAGAGTTGTCTTCTCATTATCCATTTTTCATTAAATGTTAACTTGGCATCAGATAATTTTTTTCTCAAACAAATTCAGCAAATTGTGAGTGAGTTCCAAACTGATGCTACTTACTCTAAAAGATAGCTATGGCAACAGACACTGATTCTGTTGCTTGTTAAAATCGTAAAATAACTGTTCTTATTGATTTTGTAAAGTGCTCTATAGGGCTATCTATATTTGCCTTTTCAAGGGATTCCCCACCAGAAAAAATCCTTAAAAGATGCCCTCTATCTTATCTTACTTTGTGATAAAGATTGTGTGTGTGTGTGTCATCTTATTTTAAATCAAATAATTTAGCTTCAAATATATAACTAATCTAATTCAATTATTTACAATTATATAAATTAGCATTTTTTAAAGGAATTTTTGTATAGTTTTACAATTAAATCATGTTTGAAGGCACACATTTCATTTGCATGTGTCCCCATACCATTGTTTAATTAGTCGTTTGAATTGGGTCAGATTTTTAGTTGATTTTATTTCATGTGGCAAACAATTCCAAATCTGTTGTCCAAGAGATCTAAGACTGTTTGAACCAAAAGTGGTTTGGTTTGGCCTGCAGTGTTGCAAAGCATTTGCAAGATGTGAAGGTCGATTAGAGATTTTTATTTAAAAAAATCGTTTAAAAGATTCAGGATTTAGCTGGATTACAGTTCTGAAGATCTCTATACAGAGGATTCTTGACCGAATTACTTGCAGAGTGTGGTAAACTCGGTGAAATAATATTTTCATTTATGTCCAAAAGAATTGTGTGTTTGTTGACTCGATGCTGGAGCAATTTAGAAAATTCACGAGAAAAACACTTGTACTCTCCACTGTATTGAAATACAAATTCATGAACTTGAAACGAAACCTTAAAATTCTCCTTGGCGTCAACAACTTTTGATTCAAGGGTATTTGGAGATCTCTTATTAATTGTGACTATACAGTATTTGGCAGGAAAAGATAGCTGAAAAATTTGTAAGAAAATGAAGTATCAAATGTTAGTCACACTCTGAAGAGAACATAAATTCGAAAGGCCTTATACCTCATTCACACTGAAGCAGTTAAACCAGCTTTATCTAGCCCAGGTTAAATTTCAACCAATCAAATGCATTCGATTTATTGGATCGACCAATTAGAACGCAGCATTCAATAACCTGGTTTATTTTAGTCTGCTGATTTAAAAGTCATTTTCATTCATTTCATTTTATATTATTTAACCACGGTAGCCCCGTCAGTCTTGTGGAGACTGCTTTACAGGGGGGCGTTTAAAAAGACTACAAAGTAAAAACCTAATTTACAAATGTTGCTAAAAATAAAAAAATTAAAATATAAATTTCCACAACAAAATTAAACAAAACTATATCAAAAGAAAAGTCATGCTTCTTTGTCTCAATTTTCTTACAAAGCAATTGTGACTTTTTGTTGAAACATTTGGAAATTTTTTGAAAGTGTTGGTAAAGTTTATTGCTGTCCCAACCAACAAGAATTTTTCATCGCACAAACCTTGTTCAGCATGCACCTCTTCTTTGGTGTATCGGTATCATAAATACTCATATTTAAAATGTTCCGTTTTTAGACCCAGATTATGAAGCATTCCTTGAGAATCTGAGTAAGAAGGTTGAACCTTTACCCAGTGCTGAGGTTTATGTGGAAGCGATGGAAACTTCGAAAGCTGCAGGTTAGTAACTGTTAGCGTGTCATACCCAAAAAACGTAACATCATTCTTTGTTCAATCTCCCATCATTCAATGTTTCATGTTACAGAAATGGTCTAACCCCAAGAGAAAGTGCTGCCGACAAAGAATAGTAGAACGTGAATAAATAGATATGAAGCTCCAGAGAAATAAAAAAACGTGGTCTGTCTTTGCTCCATGAGTAGTGGCCAAAATTGGCGATTTATTCTTGTAGGGACAGGCCATTACTTATTGCCGGCCCTTTGGCGACCAGAAATTTATTTGATCAATAAACACATTTGCTTCCAAACGTTAGAACATGAAGTTAAAGTCTGTCTCATATAAGATGTGTGCCAACAAAATATCTGTGAACAAATAACAATTATAGAGTTTTTCATGAGCAAATTGGTGTCAGCGCAAATCTCACCTGACATCTTAACGTGAGACAGAATTAAGATCTTCTCGACCTCCGTTGTAACAAATATTTTATCTGAGGAACCGCGTTCTCTTCAGCCCAGCCCTACCCAAAACTGACCGGTGCTTTATAATTTAGAAATGTTCAGCTTACATTAATCACAATAGTCGCCTATCTGTATCTTAATATTTTCATAGCTTATTTCCTTGTATCTTAGTTTTGTATCCCTTATATACTATGTTGTACTTTGTTCTGTTTTTTAAGCGGCCCAGGCTAGATAAGCATTTGCTTTTCCTGGATCGCATAAGATCCCCTGTATTAGGTTGGAATTCTTATGAAAAAACTTTGACTTGACTTGACTACAGAAGAGAGCATTTCTATTCCATAGCTTGACCCTTTCCCACGGACAATTATTAACTATATAGATTGTTAATAGAAGTTTGTTCAATTTGCAGGTTTAGCCGATAAGCCACAAACACCCCTTGTTGAATATTTAAACAGGAAAAAGGCTGCACGAAATCTTAGCAGGCAAAATGCATTGGCTTTGGTTAGTAATTGAATCTTATTTCTTCCTGATATGCAGCAGAATTCAGAATCAACACCCAAAGAATTTAAATAGTCTCTCCATTTGCCCTGTTTTTGCAAAATACTGCTGTTTGCTAAGTCATGATATAGAAGAAATGGATTCGAATAACTGTGATGTAGGCTGGTCATCGCGCGATGAAATAAACTTGTTTAAATAAACAACTCCTGTTAAATTTTTTCATTTCATATTTATTTTTGTAAAACGAGCCCTAGATCTTTTAGTTTAGTATGGTTTAGTTGCCGAAGATAGATATCTGTTAAGTATCATGGTTTTAGGAATCATTTCTTTTCTGCCGAGCTTTCTGCAACAAAATTTTCAGTGTTTTCTTATTTACAGGAGAATGAAAGAAAAGCGAAACGAGAAAAGGAACTGGCCAAAGAATCTTCAAAGGTCTGTTATGAAAGTTATTTTATTAATAGCACTGTGCATTGGCAAGACGTTAATATTTCATAGCATCATTTAAGCAGCACAAAATTAATAATTGTTATTAGTCGAATGAAATATTTGCTCCCACCTTTGAAAAGGCATGGTTCAAAATGCCCTCTGTTTTCCCATTAAACAAAATAAATTGTACGCATCTAAAGGATTAGATGTTTGGCCATGTTTCCTCGTTCGAAAGCTATAAGTTAGACTCTTATTCTCCCTGAAAATGGTGCTGAGGTCGTTGGTGAAGGAAATGTAATACCGCGTTTTTGATTCTTTAGTTAAATTTTTGAGGGATCAATTTCAACGAGTTTCTCTGTCGATTGTACTTAAAAACTGAAGTTTTTTTAATTTAACATTAGATTAATAGTCCTTGTATTTAAAACGAAATTTACTCTCTAGTTAATAGTTAAATTTGATGAAGGTGAAGGAACTGTGCAACCACAATGAATTTATTTTGTTCATACCACTCCAGGAGACTGCTATAAATTTATCACTTCTTTTATTATTAATTTTTTTATTGCAGTGTCTAAAACATCTTGAAAAAGAAGATCTCATGAAAATGAGGTTTCTTGTAGTATCTGAAAATCTTGCAAATTCTAAAAATGTCTGCACGCAGGCTAGCAAATTCAGGCGCAGAGAAAGTTTTGCGGCCTCCAAGATCTAACTTACAGGAAACCCGCAGATCGAAACAACATTTTCAAATGTTTTGAGTTGCTGGTTCACTTTTCAATAACGAACTTTCTTTGCAGGGGAAGAATGATGATAAATCTCCAGGGAAAGATTCTGCTTCAAGGAATAATAAAGCAGATTCGTAAGGAATATTCATTGTTATTTCTTGACAAAAGTTAAGAATTTAGCTTCTTTTTTAGAAACGAACTGCCTTTGCTGTTGAAATTCGAGAACAAAATAATTTGATAAACTTTCGCTAATAGAATAGTCTAAAAATCAGTAATTCTTGGAAGCTTTATCGATAAACCATCAGAAACTTATTTCATTAAGATCAGTTCAATTTATTTGGAATACACCTTTTAGCTACTCTGAAAAAGAATCTGAATCGAACGATATTTTATACATTTAATACAATTTTCGAATGTACACAAAAGGGAATGAAGCTCTAACGCCACTCAATCGAACCGTATAAAAATGCCTAAAGATTTCGCTCGATCCAGACTCTTTTGTAGAATAGCTAAAAGGTGTATTACAGTACGGCAAACGCGGCTAATTTGTGTTTTACTAACCCAGCCGTATCTCAACTTGTCATCATAGAGTTGTTACTACGTTACTGTTGTCCTGAATTGCTCTTAGCAAAGCTTTCTTTCCTTTAGCAACAGTGGTAAAGGATCACAAGATAAAAGAGGCCAAGATAACAGAAGAAAAGAGGAGCGTAGAGAGAGAAGGGTATGCACTATGTTCACACACAAATTCTATGGAAAGAAGCTTATTTCTGGAATCCTAGGTGTCCCAATAATGCAGTCAGATTGATGTGTTGAATAATGCCTTGAACTTGAAAGTAAATGAACGGAGAACATAGCACAAAAGAATGACACGCGCCACCTATGTTCCTATTGTTTTCATCGATCAAGAACATAGCATACAATAGGTTATATTTAGATTGACCCAGTCCCCCTAGCTAAGCTACTTTTAACTTTGTTGATTTACTTTAACAAGCTCGGCTGTGAGCAATTTTTCTGGAAAGGAAAAGAGCGATTATGTTCGACCATAAAGGCCAGTTTCCAGTCAGTGGAATTTTCCGACGGGCGGAATTTTACACAATAAAAGGTTACTCAAACGTAACTTTCTATTCAAATTCAAAGAGATATTTTTTCTCGTCAACAATAGAATTCCCGTCCGCTTGGAAAATTGCACTGATTGGAGATCAGCCTTAAAACTTAGAATAGTGCTTCTGATTATGCTTGGTGATCTAAGATTTTTCTTTTTCTCTGCAGAATACACCCGGAAAGAGGAATAGAAACGAACGTGATACAAGAGACAGCAGAGTAAGCAATTCTTTTAATGGGATGTGGAAATATTTTACTAGGTTGAAGTTTTATGGAGCTCAAAATCGTTTCAAATAATCTCTCATTTTTATCTGATTATTTAGCCTGAGACCAGGCTCTCTCTCTCAGAGAAAAATAAAAATATACTGATTTCAAGCTACTGATAATTATATTGAAATCGGTAAACTAAACCATCATAAAAATAAACAGAAAAAAAAGATACAAAAACACTTCGAAAACGCTTCGATATTAAATATTCTTCAGTTCAAGAAGATTTAATATCGAAACTTTTTACATAAACAGTTGTGTTTTATTTTGAAATCGTTAAGCTTTAGTGTTGTTGCTCGCCACCTTGTGCTATTTCTACCTTCATCTTGTTAACTTTTCTTTCCTACCTAGTCGTTGTACTCTTGCCACAATATTTCATGCCATTCTGACCAATTATGCTCTGCATCGCCCTTCCTTGGTGTCTTCAAACACCATCTTTATGCTTCGTCCATTACCGCCACACTGGCTACTGCTAGAAAGGAAACAGACAGAAGTTAGACAGAGCTGCAAATTTGATAAATTGTAGGGTGCTCAAGACCTTGTGTTCTAATTTAGTTACAACCACTAGAGAAAGTATAAATAGAAAACTGAAGGCCATAACACATCTTAATCGTAAAGTCAAGACTGTTCAACTTTTTTCACTGGCGATTGTAGATGCAAAAATACCAGTTGTGCAAAATGCAACATTGTGGAATAGCCTCTCACAAGAGATTCACAAGAGTATTTACCTTTTCAATTCTTATCTTCCATAAATTTCATCAAATATTCTACCGTTTTTGCTTTTCATCTTGTTATCTATTCTTATTTTCTCATGAAATAATCGGTTTTTTATATTTTGGTTTTCAAAATTGTAGCTAGCACAGTTTCTTTTAGAACTTCTTTTAAACAGAGCATTTGCCGAAGTATCACCCTAGACTTATTACATGATTCCTTGTTTTCGCTCCATTCCCCCCTAACCATACCCCACATACAATACCCATTCCGCTTCAAACAAGTTTTAGCGGAATATGACTGTAACAATAAATAACAATTCAATTCAATGGAGCAAAACTTTGACTCATATCATCAGTCTAGTATCACCCGTCCCAGTTTATGAAATATGACAATTGCTTTAAAAGTAATTCGTTTAGTCTTTTACTTCTGGAAGACTTTTCAAATAGGAAATATGAAAATATGAAAGAGCACTTGTATGACCATTGTTAATCATGTAAAATCCATGTTATGTTGATGACTTATTCTATGGCTTTTAGGATCAAAAGAGAGATGATGACAGGCCACTAAGTGCACGTTCTGACTCTTCAAGGCACACTGAAGGAAGGACAAACAGAAGAGAAGATAGGAGATCAAATAATGACAGAAGAAATGCAGATGATAGAAGGAACAGAGATGATAAAAATCAACGGAAATCTGATGAACAAAGTACGTTTGATTTACTTGTGATGTTTTAAATATCGCAATGAGTAAATGAAGTACTTCCTAACAATACACGGGGGTTTTCAAGCAATGTTTTGGTGTTTGAGGGGTGTTTGATCACATCTTGTGGAACAGAAAGAACTGCATTCGCAGAAGATATACATTCCATGTCAAAGTCTAACATAGATTTTAACATCTTGTGTTCTTTGTCATAGATAAATGCTCTTTTTTGATAGGCATAAACAGCAATGCTAAATACACTAAAGAAGTAAGACACTGCGCAGCACGTGGTTTTCAAATTTCACTGCTTTCAAATTGCGTAAGTTTTACTGTCAAAGATTGCTGTTTAAATCGACGCAAAAAGACTCGTTTAAATCGATATGAACGGACAAAATTAAAGACTTTCGCTTCCAAAAGTTTTCTTTTTCTAAAAATTTTGTTTACAAAAACTGCTAGAACTAAGATAACCACAAATTTTGGAAACTCTTGTACTATGTTTTAGAAGCACTAGCAGACTTTTAAACACTAGTTTCAAGGCTGTCATGACAAAGATATTATACTTTGATAATAATATACTTTATTCTCTTTTGCAAACCAGTAGGGAATGCCCTGTTTCGATTCTATTCCAAACGGAACTCAGTTAAATGTTTCGTTCTTTTCTCTTCAGAAAAGGCTGGAAGAACAGACACCATAAAGGAAGAAGAAAAACGCTCAAGACGAAAGTCAATCGAATATGAGGATCCAAGCATAGTAGCATTCGGCAAAGCTGTTGACTCTGGCAAGGACTCGGGAAAGTTTGGAAAGGGAAGTGAAGGGAAAAGTTATCATAGAGGAAAGGATGAGGATGGCACGGGGAAACAGAGGGGTGCGGAGGCTGAAAAGAGTAGAGGGAAAGATAGCAATGCAGATGATACCGACAGGAAAACTAAGAATAAGGTAAGAAATAAGCAGAAATTAATCTTCGACGGCTGGAGGGATTGATTTGCTGCTTGTTGTCAATATCAAATGAGCAGCATTTAAAAAAACCTAAGCTCTTCGTCTACATGCTCATACCAAATATGGGGACGAGTGCAGTTTAGCAGGCGGTGCTAAATGTCATATTCTTTCTGCAGATATTGAACTAACCAAACCACTAACCCCGACTTACCCCCAACTAACCGTAACTAACCGTAACTAACCCTAACTTACCCTAACTTACCCTAACTTACCCTAACTAAACCTAACGTACCCTAAGTAAACCTAGAAACCCTTTTCTAAAACTAACCCTAACCCTAACCCTTACCGTATGACATACAACAGCACAACATTCGAATGCCGCCCGCCAAACTGCACTCTAGCCCAATATGTTTTGATAACTTTTGCTTTCAGGAAGCCAAGGAGCGATCTAGCTCGTGAAGTTATTTTGGGTTACTCGGTACGGTAGGTTCTATGCGAATCATGTACAAGACAGGATAATTAAACATTTATATGATGCCTGCTATTTTTACTTTATTCCCCAGGAGCGACCGACCATGGCAGTATACAGACCGCCCGTTGCAAGACACGATAGGGGTAAAGGAAAAGGTAAATTAATTAGTGGACTGAACAAAATTACTTGTTATTTTCTTTTTCATTTCATTCAAGCGAAAATAACTTTATTCATTAACTGCAAAAGCATTCAAGTACGTAGGTAGTAGTAAGGTCAGTCTAGCAAGATTGTTCCTAGGCCACAAGATATTAATAGCCTTGAAATTCCAAACTTTCAAACATTATTTAAAGGGTTGGGGACGGGCTGGAGGGAAAACGTATAGAGAAAACTTGCTATCATCGACATGTGACAACGCCACATTTCATTAGGGCTTTTATAGTATTCTCCCGAGGGGGGGTAACATGTTGAGGGTGCGGGTATGTGCCGCCCATATGGGGGGTTTTGGCCTAAAATTCTCTAAACAAGGGTCATTTTTCGGCAGATTTTCCTTAAGCATGGGGCGGTTTGGCTGAAATCGGCAAAAATTGTTAAAAATGGGTAGTTTTCCGCCAAAATTCATCATCAAAGTGGGTACGAAGGCAAATTTTGGCAATTAGAAGTGGGTAGCTTTCTGAAAACCGGGCGACAGACCCCCGTCGATCAACAAGTCGTGAACCCCCCCCCCCCT